>KN838628.1:60146-114939 GCA_000827195.1 Laccaria amethystina LaAM-08-1
AGAGCATGCTCTTGTCAGCAACAAGCAGGAAGGGCCAGCCAGATGGTGGCTTACAACCTGTTCAAAACCCACAGAGCATGCTCTTGTCAGCAACAAGCAGGATGGGCCAGCCAGATTCTGACTTACAGCCTGTTCAAAACCCAAAGCATGCTCTTGTCAACAACAAGCAGAAAGAGTCAGCCAGATGCTGACTTACATCCTGTTCAAAACATGCTCTTGTCAGCAACAAGCAGTCGCAAGGGCCCACCAGATGCTGACTTACATCCTGTTCAAAGCCCAGAGCATGCTCTTGTCAGCAACAAGCAGAAAGGGCCAGCCAGATGCTGACTTACAACCTGCTCAAAACCCAGAGCATACTCTTGTGAGTATAAGAGGATAAGCCCAAGCAAAATATTAACTTACATTCTGTTTATAACCATAGCACATTCTCATTAGCATCTAGTTGAGACCAGCTAGCTGTTGGCTTACTTTCTGTTTAAATGTATCATTTCAGTCTATTGCTGGATAGTCAAGTAAGTTGCACATACCATATGTGGGAAATAATGCAATATATTCTCAACCATCTCCCTCCACTCTCTCTTTCTTTTGAATAGTTTCCAACCTGGAAATATAACTCTATTATTCTGGGTAATCAGCAATTTAACTTCTTATAATTAAACATGAAGCAACTACCTTCTAATTGCATATTCAATTGACAGAGACAGATTATTTTTCTGCACTGTTAGAAACAGCTGTAATATTGTATCATCTGAGAGAGTAGCTGCTGTCTTCCTCAGCAGTTCACTGCAATCACTTGTGGGATTTTGCATGTCTGTTAAATGCAATTAATTTGTAAACTACAAATAAATGAATTTGTAGCACCTCGAAAATACACATGTCCCTTGGGGGGATACTTTTTCTTATAGAGTTGCTGACCAAAATTCTTTTCAAACCTGGCAACTGATTCGACTGGAGCCTTCATTGCAGCATCTTCAACATTCATTCCTGTATTAACCAGGTGTTCCATCATTTGGGCATCAAGCATGTCTGCTTTTGTAAACAAGACAATAACAGGAACTGTGCACAAAAAGAAAAGGTTACATTAAAGAGATTATCAATAGTTTACACACCTCTACCAGTTCCACACTCAGCAAAGAAATTTAACTCTGCCCTTGTAATTGGTCTGGCTTCATCATTGATTGGGATGCAGTACCTATACAGGATGCATTCAGTTGCACTTTAATGTTACCACTCAGTCACTTACCAAATCACATGCAGGTGATCCCTGAGGTTTTTGCTGGTTGAACATTTTTGTAAGAACTCCTTAACTTTATCCAACTCAGATGTTCTGCCTGCTTCAAAGCCACGTGAGTCATGAAAGACAAATGCTGCATTACTCTTGAATATCATTTCATTCTCAATATCATGCTTCCCTCTCTGCCACACCTTGAGTAAAAAAGTAGTGGTGACTGTAGATCCACATTACCTGTGCAGTTGGATTGAGCTCGGACAAGCCAATCTATTCACATCAATAATGTTAGGTGATGATGTCTACAACATGGAATACCTCATGACCCTTTCCAGTGAAAATTTTCGGCTGTTCCGTTGTATTGCAAACTCGCTGAAGGATGGTTGTCTTCCCCGCATTGGCGCGGCCAATGATAAGGACACGAAAACGCGGGGTGAGGCTTCGAAGATTTTGTGCTCGTCTTCGTTGTCTTTCTATATCCTCTCCTCCTTGGAATTCGGTACTGGGAAGAGACATCTGTCGCTGGGATGCCTGAGATAGTGGAAGTGATGAAGAATGAAGATAAGAGCGCCAGGGGTGTGAGCAGTGTATTGTTTGGTTACATGTCAAGCCAAAGGAGTGACGTCACTCACTGACTTCATGCCGACTCGAACTTGGCTTCGGATCGTTTTTCTTCCGTTCGCAGCTTCACTTCTAGCTCAAGAACTTCACTTAACTTTCGTTCTTCCCTTACAATTTTATTCCCCTTGACTCAAATGGAATTTCCGGCATATACACATTTCACAAACCCCCAACTGAGTTGTGATAGGTTTTCAAGCCCAATTTGTCCACGACGAACATGAAAGCATGCGGGACTGTAGCTAGACCTACTTCTAGCTCCATTCATACCAAACAGCGAGGGAGAGAATGGGTGAGTACAAACCGTTAACTTTCTCTGAAGTTTTGTTACTCGCCATTCAAGCCCCAGCAACGGTGGCGTGAGTTCACCGTCGACACCATCATGCCTTCTCACACACCCCTCCTGCTGTTTGCCCGTGAATCGCGATGCTCATGTTTGTTTCCAAATTCAGTCGCTGGAGCTGAAGACGAACCTTCGATCTTGAATATGCACTCTACCATCACCGCATTACGGGGCTAAGGCTACGTCAAAGCACGTAAGCAACATGCAGCGGTAGTGAATTACCCAACTCACCTGCTTTTGTCAAAACTCATGTTGCTAGAGTATGTTCGCCCTTCGCTCGTTGCAGTTGTGGCTAGCGAGTCATTCTATCTCCCAACAGCGAGCTGGCCACAGGCAATTGTCAGAACACGCAGCACAACCCCAAGAAGTGAAAATATACTGTCCCCCTCCAATGGGGTTCCTACCACTTGGGCCAGCAAGTCCTCAACGAAACTTGACTCCGCCCTTACGCCTGGTTTTCAGGGAATCCCGTCCAAAGAGCGTTTGCACCGCCGAAGAGCGACGGTGAGCACGAAATGACGCTTGCTTCATCATCATCCGACTTCCCCTCATTCGAGGCACCTGTTTCCGTGTTTCCGCAGGGTTAGCCCTGTGACGCAAACTCAAACGGAGGTCAATCCGGACAGAGCTGATGACTACTATTCTTGGATTTCAAGAAGTCGGAATGGCACTGCTTCGTCGAAACGCTGAAAGTTGTAGCCAATCCGGTCGTTATTTCTCTGCATTTGCATTCTAGAACAGGATCCAGTAATTACGTGAGTTACAATCGAGACAGTCGCAAAGAGATAGAGTACCGTTTGATGACCTTGCAATTTAAATTTGGACGAAAAAGGTTGCACGTAGTGATTCCTGTACGCCAGAGTGGCAGCGATTGTACCAGTACAGGGAGCCGATCTGTACAGGAGTGTCAGAGTCCAGAGAAATACGACATAAACATAGACAACGTACCACTGGCAATTCCGACGCAGTCCAAACATAGGGTGCAAAGCTTTCGTGGTTCCAATTTGCCGACGGCATAGCTGGTTTAATAATCATTATTTACCTAACTTCCCTTTCACCCGTCACAGATGAGGGCTTGTAGCTGGTGGGGCGGTTGCATCCAAACTGACATTGCGTTCTGTCCAAGATGCGGTTGGCAAGCGCCATTCCAGTAACGGAAAACCCAAAGTACCCATACTGCGTACACAGGTATACACCTTCCCTAACCCAGGCTTTCGGCCTCGCGCTGAGCAGCATCCATCTCCACGGTGTTTTGAAGGGTAGGCATTGGAAGCCCAGCCTGAAACGTTATCAACTAGGTCAGATGACGTGCTAACCACATGAACACTCACCATCTCCACGAGCTCCGAATCTTCGCACATCTAATGTCTGCTCCCTGTGTGATTTCCGAAGCTCAAGACTTCTCGAGCTTTGACCAACGTTGTCCGCATTGATGGGAGCCGAATTCCGCATCTAGTATCGTCAGCATTATCGTCCTTGCAGTGATCTTGTCTGTTGTTCTAACAAGCACAAAATATTCGAGAACGAGCACCACACACCCTTCCGCAACCTGGAGATTGTGAACTTTGACGAACTTTGTCTGTGCCCGGTTTCCGAAATTATCGTGACCATGATTGTCCTAGAGGAAAACTAGTTTTGTTCTCGTAAGCACACGAGTAGTCAAGAGCGACGCGGCACACCCACCCAACATGAAAAGACAACGTTCCGCTTGCTACGTAGAGTGTCCCGGGGCACAACTTCATAAACTCGCCACTTTATTGCCGCCGTTTGAAGCGAGGGGCCTTTTTAGGGACAAAATACGCCTTGCCCAGTAGATAGGGAGTGAGCGCAACGTCAAGCACGATGTTCTTGATGGCCAAATAGGTTACTTCAGACGAGGTATGAAGCGCGAGAAGAGCTTACTGCAAAAGGTACAAGATTGTTTCCGGGAAAACTTCGCGACGTGCTTGATACGATGCAGTTCGCTGATTCGACCAACCACAACATCTCGGGTGTGCGTAACGTCCCGCTCCTCGAAGAAGAGAGCAGAAGGACAGCTAGGTGCAGTGTGAGTCTTTCGATAATTCATCTTCCATCGATAACGACTTACCACTTTGCTATGGAAGTCCCACAAGCCCGACTGAGGGGTTATGCCGTCGCCGTACATCCGCAGCCTTGCCGGTGCTTGAACTGCATGTATAAGTTGTGGTGTATAATCTAATTGACGGTTTATGCGAAAGCGTAGAGAAAAACCGATAAACGACATACCTCGAGAAACAGAACTACAAGCAACGAAGCGCATTACGCCGGTCAAGTAGAGCAATAAGTAGACAGAACGGTCGTCGATATATCGAGGTGTGGTATCTGAATTCGTGGCTGTCGAGGGTTTGAAACTCAGTTGCAACTTGTCAATGGGTGCACGTATTGATTGACATACTTATGTCCCGGAATTCTGGATGTCATTTCCAGACCGATTGCGCTACGAGTGTTGTAGCTGCCGTTGTTGTCCTGCTCCAAGAAGTCGTGGTCTGGGCCGTCGTTGTCCTTGCGAATCCTTAGCACAAATCCCTTGAATTGCTCGCAAGCGCAGCCGTTCGAACGTGAATTGAGAAAGTCCGAAACTGGGAAATTGTTACCAGGGTTGAGTTTTGAGACGAGAATACATCTGAATACATGGATGGAAAGTGGAAGCGGTGGCTGGAGTGATCATGAGCATGCACAATTATGGATGTTGACCAGGACTATCATGCATCATGCATCACACAATCGCTAGGACAACTCAAAGCTGAACAAACGGATGGCTCGTTGGAGCAACGCTGGACTTTACCAGCGCTCTCGGGAAAGCTACGGTGACACGGTATGTCTATTTGCAGCTGCCCTCACCAACACACTAGATCTCCAAAGACTCAGTGACGCGAAAGTCCTTCGCCAATATGCCAACCACCTCACATCGTACAATTAACAACACCCTCTGGACCCCCAGTACCTGTGGTTCCCAAGTGGTTTTTACTACCAGACTTGAGCTTGAACCACGATCCACCAATTTCAGGCTGACACTGTTTTGTTGCGCTTCTCAAGCCCAATATCAGACGGCGGACGCGAACGAGAGGAAGGTGCATCCACGCGGAGCATGTTCGTCCGTCAGACCATTGCAGGAGTGTATCCTGCATGGTGCGGGTCGTGTTCCCTCTTTGGATGCTTCGACGCCGACGTCATCTTCGAGTGTGCCTTTCACTCCTGCTACCGTGAATTCACCTTCAACCCCTGCAATGTTGGTCTTGGCCTTGCCGAGTTCGTCTTCGACCCCTACTCCGTCGAGTTCAACTTCGTATTCTGCTACGTCCAATTTAACTCCTTCCTCATCCACGCACTACGATCCCTTTCACGCGAACCCACTTCCTTCACGCACACACGAGATGTCCACACACGCGCTGCTGGTGATGGATAATCTCGGGGTGGTGGAGGCGTTTTTCGAGGGCAACAGGGAGGTGTTGGAGGGGTCTGGGCATACGGATGATATGGTGTGGAAAGCCAATAGCAGGGTGACGTTGGGGTGTAAAGTTGTGCTAGAAGTGACCCCCTTGTACTCGTTAAAAGCGTTAGTCACGGTTAGGACTAGGGAAGAACTTTGAGAACATCTTGTCAATATCAGATCTAGAAAAAGTCCAGCCGTTGATGTGGGGACGATCGTTGCTCCACAGTTGATAGACGGGTCGACCTACTACTTGGTATTTGAGTAAGAGTTTAGTGATCGAAGAGAATGCGATTGGCTGTGTTTTTGGATCTATTGGGTCCGCGTCATGGCATTTCAAGGGGTGCCCATGCCATTCATTATGACTTCCTTGTACTTTCCCGAAGAATAGATGAGCAAGTCATTAGTGCTGCTCATGGGATAACTGAAGACGATTGACTGTAGCCCATTAACCGCCCATTGGGAGCCTCTTGTACACAGCATAAATCCGGCCACCGAGAGGTAGTTGAAGTAAAAGCTGTTGCCGAACTATTTGTAGAACCCCATTAGCGATGTTATCGACTTGTCAAGTAATTAGGACAGACTATTTCGGTCCACATATCTAAATTGCATCAGGGAGGAATCCAAATCAAATTGAAGGTTCTATGGGTAGTCCACGCACATATTATTGGACTTCAACACATCTGTCGCCTCGAACGGACAAAGGATGCTCATGGAGCTCGTTATAAGCGTGGCGTTATGGGATGCTGGTTGTAGTGGAGAAAGGAAAGAAATCCCTGGTGGATAACCGAAAGCACAAGTGCCGGACACTGTATTTCAAGATTGACATCATACTTACTTATCATGGGGTGAAGAGGATATCAGATATCGGAAGCACACGAGGACACTGCGTCGCGATTGTTTATGTATTGAGTCCCCACGAGCAACCATCGGAACACACGTTTGAAAATTATTGGCTACTATGGAGAAGGAGAGTAAGTCAACACAATACCTGGATAAATCGAAATAATGATAGCCTCACCTTGAGATTCTTCCAATGGCCAACGCGTAAAGGTTTTGCAAGAAGCGTCAAGGCGAATGGGGTGAATTTGTTATTTGGCAAAAAGCTCCACGAGAACATGAACGTTCTTTATTAAAGGATGTCTGCACTTTTACCCTAATAGTTGTGTTACGATACGTCGTGGGCACTAACGATCATTTCCCTTCCATTGGGCCGCACTGAGCGACGATTGGGATCGCGTGAGAGCGGTTTTCGCATATCTGGCCAAACAAAAATGGGTCATTCAAGCAGCTAGGATACAATAGCACAAAATACTCACCAAACGCGTCCTCTTCGTCTCTTCCACCTTTCCCAATCCCTAAACTGCCATAATACTCTCGCACTCTTCGGTAAACGCTATACCCGAGGCCTTCATACATGTCTATTGCGACCGTGTTCGTACAACGCACGAACAAGTCAACAAAGAAGCCTTTGTAAATCTCATCGGAAACCATTTCTAGGAGGGCCATCATCCTTCGAGCCAGTGAGAGCCTGCGGTATTCGGGTGCCACGGTGAGCGCAGTGACGTGTCCATGCCATTCCGCGTTGCTTCCTTCTGCTTTCCCAAGAACTAGCAAGCGAAGACGAGGAGTCTACACCAGGATGGCGTTGAGATGTGTGGGTACCCACCGTATCCCATCATGCGGCCTGTCGGGGCTTCTTGCACGCAGCACAGATCAGGCCACCGCGAGAGATAGCTGAGGTAGAAACCAATGCCATACTGCGGTAAATGCATTGTTAGATACGCTTCCACCCTTCCGAATACATGTCACACGAACCGTTTCTGTCCAGATGTCCAAGTTTCTAGCAGTATAAAGTATATGATTGACGGTCTGGCTCCAGATTACCGAGAGACGCACATGTTGTTAAACTTGAACATATCAGAGGCTTTGAATGGACGAAGAACGCTCATTGTGGCTTGTCGAGATTTCTCGGAAAGTGATGTGTGGTTTGTACGGAGAGGACCGTGACAAATTTACAACTGGCACTATCGGCAAAAGGCGGGCCGCCTTTTCTTCCCCTTCCTCCATCTCCAAATACTGTCCAAACCGAGGCACAACACAACTTGATAACCAATGACAGGCATAACAATTGTTGCTTTCCATTGCGGTTGGGAATTCACGGCATCGAGCGCCAATCTTCAATCAATACTATGGGGGAGCTTGAACGGGCCTTGTGGAAGACATGCCCATTTGAGCGCCATATGTACACCCAAATCCTCTAGGCCCGCAAAGATAACTCCACCCCTTGAATATAACGTGTCAGCCTTAAAGCGGTCATCGAATTTCATGCTCAGACGCTACCACGAATGGTCGACCATCGTATCTCCTCGTTTTCCGAGATTTTTGGGTCGTACATACGCCAGGGCCAACTTTCGAGAAACCCCTCGTTAAGCACGTTGCACCGCAACTATCACCATGACCTTTCATCAAACTCAGGTAGACTAGCCATACCCTAGCCATATCCTGCCCTTTCATCTGTGATAGACTGTATCGAGTATCACAGTAAACCCCGACATACGGAGATGAGGTACGCGAGGAGAAGAAGCAACGCACTCGGCGGACAAAGGTGGCCATGCATTCGCTATTCGACCCTCAACGATGCAGTTCGTAAGACTGGCTCACTTGCCATTTATTCCTCGAAGAGGATGTTCTTCTCCAACTGCCCAGATTTTATCTAGGGTCGGAATGTGCTCTTTTCCGAGGCGCGTAGATGAAAGACCTCGGTAGATTCAAGGAGTCTCTCCCATTGTTATCCTTCAGCTCGTTCTCTCTGGATCGATTCTCCCACTCCACATTGCATTCGCGTTCACGAGACTTCTCTGGAAGCAGATTGAGACTATCAGCCATCCTATCTTGTTCCTGCGTCTACCTGGCATATTGTTGCCTCACTGCCTTGGTATACTTATCGATTTTGCTCTGCGGGTTCTCATGCGCCGCCAAGGTGGCGGAGCCACACTAAAACGGTAACTTCAGAGTCTATATCAAGAAGTTGAATGAGATTCTGCTCTTCTGCCCTCAAGCTCGTGTTTCTCTGTTTGACTCTGAACAAGACATCGATCTTATTTAATGGGTCGAATTGTACCTGTGCTTGCATTTTGTTCTCCTCAGCCGGAGCAGCGTCGTCCGAACCCCCTATCATCTTAATCTTTCACCTTTCATGGCAGTACCCCGGGCACGACGATTTCGGACGGCCATGACATCACATCTTCTCCCATGTCATTTCTACACTACCCTGCAGGATTGGGTTGTAAATAATCACGCGGGACCCCTCCTGACGCCTATCGATATCGGGATCGGACAATCTGTGAGCTCCCCTTTACTACTCTTGAGCTTGTTGGCCCACTTACCATGGCCGAAAGCTTTGAATACGGCCGAGCTGTGGAAGATTGAAGCAGTTCCTCTCTTAAGTCAACCTTTATTAAAAGCACAATGTAAATGATAAAAATACAGGATAAAGAATACAAGCCGTTTCCCCTCTATATAAAATTCGCAAACCTTTCTTTACAAGAGTAAATACGAGCAAGCTGTGTAAGGAACCGGGCAACCCTTCAGGTTGTCAAGTAGATTGCTAGATATTTTTAGAAGCTCGCTTTCTGATTTTGCCATGAACCACTGTTGGGTGGTGAGTGATCAGAACTTATGGACATGGTTTGCGAGACGTAGTACAGCCCACGGCAAGCTCTTTCTGTGTGAATAGCAACCATCATTCTAAATTCAGTGCCAGGTGAAGTTAGAATGTTACGTACCGCGGGGAATTTGATAAATTTAGAGAGGTTTGAGCTGGACCAGCGGCGACTTATTTAACAACAAACGATCCCCGGCGAAAATTGGTCACTTGACACAACATACAATAAAAAGGTGGACGGCGTATAAGTTACAGCTTCCTTTTTGCTCTCACAAATCAGTATCCAATACCACCAGAAGTCAATTCTTATTCGGACTGTTTACTTCGATTACTTTCAAATTGCTGTCGTCTGGTGGACGCTCCTTGGATAGATCGCTGAGATGAAATGATGACTAAATTCGCTATAAAATCGCTTTCAGGGCGTACTTGCCTTTTTTTTATAAAAACTAATTTCATTCTTCTGACAACTTCCAGCACAAGCACACTTTTCGAATATATCAGGGTCGCAGGACGTGAACGGTGCCTGATTACGTGAGGTTAGTGGTACGGAAAACAATTGGTGTAAAGTGTTTTTTTTTTTGTTTTTGTTGCTTCAGCAACGCCTGTAACATTAATTGTGAACTGAGTGGCGATGGCTTGTTCAGCTTCTTTGCGGAAGTAAAAATTAAGAAATGATCCTCCGATCCTAACAAGCGTCAACAAGTAAGGCTTCTGCCACCGCGGGACCCCAAGGACTCCATCAAACAGATAACGTCCAATCCTGCCATTTTCCGACCCAAATCTGTCGCACAAAAAATGTCGCAACACACAATTCAACACCACCAAGTCCACCAACACTATGTCCATTACTCAGGTCCTCAACAACCGCTCGTCCATCATCAAAACATCGGCGTCGTGCCTCAGGATACACAGCGGCAGCCTCAGCATCATCAGCAACCTCAACACCAGCTGCAGCACCAGACAGTAGCGCAGGCGAGCGGCAGCGGAACGACCGCAGTCGTGCCCTTAGTCGCGACGGGGGACTGGACGAAGGATTTGGTTCATTTGGCAAAGACTGCTGAGCTCAAGTACGTGGACTTCTGTGTATGTCTCTGATATTTGTAACTTACCAGCGCGTCTTCCGTCTTTGCTTTCCAGAAAACATGCTTTGACTCTCCAACTGCATACCGCCCATATCCTTTCAGCCCATGCGTCGCTTGAGCAAAAAGGAAAGGCTATTCAAGACGTCCGCGAACAGAGGAACAAGTGATTCTTTTTTGTTCTCCTTGACGTCTGCTCATCCCGAAGAATAGACTAGAGAGCGAGAGAACGAGGTTGCTGAACTGTTTGAGAGAGGTTAGTGGATTCTCTGTCGGTTTCGAAGGTGAAAATGACTCATTTCGTGTCATAGATAAATGAAGATCGAGACAAGGCAAGCTTCTGCCTGCATGGCCTTTTGACATCACCTCATGCTACCTAGGCTGATCTTATGGAGTCGACACTAAACAAAGAGTACATTCAGTGGTCACTTCTACTGCTCCCAGAAAGCTTACGTATCCCCTGGTCTATCAGATGCGATGACATCCGCAATAAAATCACCCAGCTCTCAGAAGGCGACTACGCAATAGCTAAATCTGACGTAGACAGGTTACGCCAGGAGCTTGGACAACCTCCCCTACCCACATTACAGAGCACTCTTGACGAAAAAACATCGCAGTGAGTATTTGTCGCCGTTTATTTCTGTTCGATTACTCTCTGCGCTTCCTTGTCATCACTTTTGGTATCTGTCTTGTTGGCTCGGTTCTGTTCACTTCCTGGACACTATTAGAAAATCAGTGCACAGAACGAAGACTCTCGTCAGGGACTAGCACAACCTGTCATGCATGGGAAAGTGCCGGCACGCTGCATGGAAGGCAACCTCAGCGCCTATCCGGCTTTTCTATAATCCCTTGCTCTATTCTGGTTTATGATTTTTTAGCTTGGCCGGCACTTTCTTTCGCTTCGCTTATGTTTCTCCCCACTGCCGATCAACTGTGCTAACGAACTTCATGAATCTAGATACCTTAACGAACGCCGGCTGAACGGAAACGAATCACAGTCGCGTACGCCCGAGGCCCAAGGGTCTTCATCTACTATGGGTGGAATGAAACGAAATGCGCCTTCAAGTGCTCGTGGAGATACTCTGGAAGGTGCAGCCAAACGGCCCAGGGGACGTCCCAAAGGAAGCAAGAACCGGAGCAAGGGAGACGCCGCTTAGTTGCATTTATCTTGATGTCAAGCTTATCCAGAGTCGCTGCACGAGCCGCTGTTTTTGGAAAGCTGCACACTCGAAAACGAAACGAACGGAGAGGCACACAATCAACAAGACACCTCTGGGCCTGGACGCTCATTGCAGGCACGGTGGCAGGGGAACTACGATATAGATGGTGTGTTATACCTCAGTTCATGATTTATGTAGTTAGTTGTATACATTGTTGTAACAATGATAGCGATGGTTTGACCCAGAGTACAATTTATTCTTGACCGCGAAACGAAGATGGTCGCGAAGTGTACTTGAATTATCAAGAAAAATTTGCAGTGCCTTGAAACCGCAGTGCTTGTTGCTTAAAATTGGGGTGCCGCCAAGGTGCCGCTGAGCGCGTTGAACTGCTTTTGCCTTGGCTCAATAACACTTTGAGTAGTATTCAATCCCACTCCCACACGTAGTTTATCTGCTCACCAACTTTCCGGATCCATCGTGTCCATCTTGTTGAAGGTCAGGTCCAAGTGGTCGGCGTACCTTTCTCTGTTCCTTCCGCGCGTCAGGACGCGTTCTCGACTCGGACTCTTTGGGATAATCATCTCAATTACCGGATTCCTTTTTCGTAACATGATCTCTTATCATGATCATTTCTTGTACCTGACCCTGCCAATGAGAAGCTCCCACGATAAGTCTGTAGCTTCAACCACATTTTTGAAGACTAAAATCCCTTTCGTAGAGCGAAAATCGTAAGTGACTGACAAAATCCATTTCCCTGTCTATCGAATTGGCGTTGACATTTATTAAAAAATGTCTTGTCTATCCAACCTTGCGCAAATGTGTCATGAATGGATTTTGTTGAATGGTGGCAGTCGCCACACTTACTTACGTGGCGCCCGCAGTACGAGCGCTCACGGCACACCATATCGTCTGCTTCTAGTTATATTTCTTTCCGTCAACTCCACACGCAATGTCAATGGGAGGTTGCGCCCGCTTCCATTCATGATTTTCTGCTGACATGTACAGATGATGCTGAGTTGTGGACCCGACATCAATCAACAAAGTGGCATGCATGCTCCTGACTATTAGCTCGCTACGCTCGGTAAGAGTCCAATCCGAGCTGTGAATACCTCGCAAGGAATTATACACGCCTAAGGGTTCAAACTTCTTTCTTTTGTCCTGAATGGAATAAACTCCCAACTTGAACGACAGTCATGGACCCACCACAGCTCGTGTTGTGTACACCTCGACCTCGACCTCAACTTCGCAATCTATAGTCGTATTGTTCTGGAAGATGCCGTTATTGTGTAGCGAAAGTAATACAAGGGCGGGTGGAGGTTATTGTACTAGTCACGACAAGCTTCTGAATCTGTTGTTTCTCAGTAGTGCTTAGGCCCTGGGAACTTCCGAAAGATCTGGCGTGCTTGAGGGGTTCGAACCGAATTCACAATAGTCGCAATTGAATAGAGAGAAGACGCATGGTGCCTCCGCCAAGGGGCGAATGAAGTTTCTGATCGTGAACCAGACTTCGAACCAGCAATTCGAGGAGAGGGAGAGGCTTGGCCAACTGAGCGAGGTCGGTGCACACACTACGAACCCAACTCGACACCAATTACAATAAATTTTACGAAGCCGGGATATGATACAACTCGACGCACGCATCAGATCCACAAAGTACAATTAGAACCTGGCAGATCTTCTTAACATTACGTCGAGGCGTCCACTGTCGGCCTACTCGGGTCTCATCAAGGAAGCCACCCAGGTAAGGTTCTGGTTAAGGAAACGCGAGAGCCTAGGTGGTCGATGAGATGCCAAGCAAAGAGCAATAAACCCCAATGAGGGTACGAGATCCTCGAGGAGGGCAGGAATCTACTACGCTGAGAAGCCAATATGCCGGAAGATCCAGTGCCGTTTGTCGAATCTGTACAACGGGGAAAATCTGGCTGGTGTACGCATGGAAGAGGAGCTCTGTGAACCGCTGTCTTGCGGGAACTTGATGTGAGTGTCTTGACTGATGTGAGTCGGTAAATGCTGATAAATTGGGAGAAATCCAAGATGAGAGTAGTTGCACCAGCGAGGGGTGGTAATCAGAGCACTAGCAAAAGAAATGAGAAAATGGTAGTCGAAGTAGTTGCAACGAGGCGCAGGGAATGCAATTTATGGAATATTAATCCTTCGCGGAGCGTCGCCGTCGCGTCGCGTCAGCGGGCCACCCAGAGAAGCGGGGCGCGATTCCAAAGAAGAGGGAGGTTTGATCGCACATGAGTGCTACGCGTCGGTTGGATCTGATCAGAAGCGCGTCCTGGCCTGTCGACGAGTCAGCGAGAAGTCTTCTCCTGTTATCCGTTCGGGCAAGAACAAGTCGTGGTGATGAACCTTTGCAGCATTTAGGAGGCAGGCGAGCTTCCTAGCCGCAGAATTCGGGTCGCTGTTGGCTCGAGATTGTCGATAATTTGAGTCGAGGGGAGGTTCACAACTGCGTTGCGAGGGGTTGGTAAAACTCATTCCGAGAGGGGCCAGAATCTGGAAAAGATTTTCAGGACCTTGCCAACGACGGAACGGTCGGAATGAATTTGAAAGTTGTCGGAATTCGACGTCAGGTCGGGTTCATGATATCATTCAATTGGAAAAAAAACGTTGCCTCCCGAGGTTCATCCAGATGTTCATGAATGCTCGGCGCGGACTCTGTAAAATCGATATCAAAGAAAAGGAAAATTTCTAACAAACATATATTATGTATCGCATCCCACTGGGGCATATTACAGCCTGTCACCTGTGAATAATGTGAGTCAAAGAACAAGCATATTCATAGCAGCCGGAGCGCGACGCATGTTCGTCACTGCGCATGCGAGCCGAATGTCGGCCGGGAGCTTCAGGGTGCGACGTCACTAATGGCGGAGGGTCCGTAGAGGGCGGGATGATACGGTATGAGTTCCGGTTTTAACTAGACGTTCGTATTCTTTGGGGTGGATTTACGCCTCTTGATTAGGGGGCATGTGGTCTTGTGTGATGTGTCGGCGTCTGCACGTAATCTACGGAGAACTTCTGCAGAGCGCCTGTGCATTTTGACATATCAAGTCCAAGGGGAGTTTGCTGTGTTGTCCGAGGATGTTGGAATGAATCAATCAGACACGACTTACTCACCGAAGTGATGAGGCTGACTCGTTGCTTCAGGGTTTGGCGCGTGATGAATAAGACCTTTTCGGAAAGGACTCGGTCATCCCCCACATTTATGTGCAAGAAGTAGTACGATGATTACTCATGACTCAACATATTCGCATGCAGAGCGCCACGTACGGCATTCCCATTCATTGGAACACACGACAGCTGGTTGGCAGGGCCAATATACACGAACCAGTCGAACAAAGCAGTGAAATGGTGGAAGAGGTTAAATTTAAATTTAGAAATATGAAAACTTGACGGTGTTCTTGGCTTAGCCAGGGTGGAAGTGGTCTGCATTGTCTTGCAATTTCGGTTAGCAAGATGTTGGAAGTAGATCTGACGGGGTGTACAATGGGTGTGAGGGGTGAAAACAACAAGAAAGGCATTTCATTGGGATACTACAATGACGGCGTGTCTTGTGTGTGGGCGGGGCTGTAAAACGTCTGTGATAGATTGGTATGATAATAATATGTCTGGGGTTGAGCACAGCAGGGCCGCATGAGAAAGCACCTGTTATGTGCATGGCTGACTGCGAGCAACGATGGATGGATCAACGTGATTAGATATGGATTGAGCAGCAGCAGAGTAGAATCAGTGGATAGCTGCGGGGACAGGACGCAGCGGTCAGCATGATAATATCAGCTGAGCCGAGAAGCCGCGGCACCGGGTTCCGAGTCAAACCAGTTGGGTCAGCTTGATTCAGAACGGGAGCTGAGCCGATGGGCAGATCTTGATCTTTGTGGCCCCGATGGATCTTATTCTGGTTTCATGGCTCTGACTCTTGCGATTAGGGCTGATTACACGTCCGTCGTCCTCACTCGGCTACACCTCACTCCGATTCCCTTTATATAGACCCCATCTCATCCCCATGTCTCTTACAGCCTCTGCTCCCAACAATTTACCGGCATGGCCTCTCCAGCGTCGTCCTCCACTTCCTCATCCTCCTCTATCCACCACGCGAGCCTCGTCGACCCTGCTAAACACTCTCCAGCTCTGCTTGAGCTCATCGACATCAAGGTCTCGCGTCCAGTCATTGGTCAGTCAATATTCTTCTCTGCATTTCCTTCATAAACTCACTTCTTTTACAGAATATGTTGTGGACTGTGTAGTGGAGACCGTTGACTACGCAATGGGACGACCATCATCCTCCAAGCGCGGACGCCGCCCGGAACATGCAAAGTTTTTAACTTTCGTCACAAATGTCATCACGAGGGCAGAAATAACAACACCCACGATATTGGCGGCACTCGTCTACATTGATCGTGCGCGGCCGCATCTACACATCGCTTTGGAGGAGTGGGCTCTGGAGCGAGTATTTTTAGGCGCCATAATCGTTGCGTCAAAGGTGTGTTCCTATTCATCCACTCCCTTCTCCGATGATTCCTGACCCTCTTTTGTGCAGTACCTTAACGATTCTACATTGAAAAACGTTCACTGGGCACTGTGCACAGGCGTTTTCGGCAAGAGGGATGTGGGTCGCATAGAACGCGAATATCTCGACGTTCTCAATTTTGAACTCGGCGTTTCCGAAGAGGATCTGCTGAGCCACTACCACAGTCTAATGGCAGTTGCCGTCCCTCCACCTCATTCCCACTCTCGCACATCAACCTTCCATCCCTCACCTCGCCGCCACCACCGCCGTTCTTCCCCCATTCCCGAGCTCGACCCTTCAAGTCCCCACTCGGGCTCATCCGATGGATCAGCGTCTCCAGCTACACCACCTACACCTATAACACCACCGCATGTCCCTGCTTCGAAGTCGACGCAACACGCGGCCCCGACTAACAAGCCTTCAGGCAAGTCGTTCCAAACGACAACCCTGGATCTGCTACGCGCTTTCCCTATTCCAATACCTCCACACCGGTCTGGATCACATCCCATCCGAGTATTAGCATAACCCCCCTGCTCTTCTTGATTCTTGGCTGCTTTTATCTCTTTCGTTCTTTTCTGCTTGTCGAGTTCGACCCACACCAAAAGCTACTACTTCTTAGAGCCGCTGCTCCCACATTATTCTTATTCCCCCGCTTTCAGGGCAAGCCTCCCCTCTTTCCATGTAGTTTCATTTCTAAAGCTCGCTATCTATCATTATCGCTGTTGTTCCAGTATTCTACACACCATCATAGTCCCATCATTACATCCATACTTGCATTCATCCGTACATTCATATTTGCATCCATTACATGTGTCGATAGCGACCTATCATCGCAATGAAATCATTCCGGAAATTGGATAAAATTTCAACCTTGGCTTGGAAACTTGGAAGGCTATTCTTGGTCTTGAGACTTGGAGCATTATTTGGGTTTCATTAAGGTGGAAATGACGCCCCAAGTGAGTAAATGTGGTGACGTGAAAGCCCTGATGTCAATCATTACGAGATTCAGCACTCCTCGTTTCGAATTCGGAAGGTGGGTGGATCATCAGTCTCTCAACAACGTCGCGATGACGCGAGTGAACCTGGGGTATATGTTGACGCGGAGCTCAGAGAGCACTCATTGACAAGCCCGACGCGGGTTGGTGGCTTGGTAACTTGTAGCCACGGATTTATGTAAATAATGTTCTGTTGTTGCTAAGTACTACGCCCCACCCAGGCTTCCGAAAACCGTGCGGTTAGGGCGGGGGTTTGGACGTTGATGGCATTATTGCTTGAATTATGATCTGCGGGGGGGTCGAAAGAGAGCTTGAGCCTGAATTTTGATGACGGCGTAGACATCAATTGAGGAGGCGGTGTTCGTCTGAAGGCGACTTTTGCCCGCAGTGCGTCAACGTTCAAATTCAACATTCATCAAAGCGCGTACACGGCACGTTAACTTCATCAAGGCGCGAACGCAACGTTTTTCTGTAGAGAACGCAACTCGACAAAGCAGTGCCTTTGTGTTGAATTCTGAGCTTGAATGAGGTGCCCTAGCCATGTGGATTTTTCGGACGTGGAGGGAGCCTGAAGTGCCGGGTGCTTTGCGCTCGAGCTGTTTGAGGCGCGCCTTGCTTCGTTAAAAAAAAAAAGTTATTGACTTTGAGGTCTGCGTCTGCGTTCCACCGGAAACCGAAATTCCCGACTTGACAAAAAAAGAGAAGGAAAAGCGTCTGAGCGGGGCAAGATCAAGGACGAACCCCAGGCGGACTCTTTCTTGGCGTATTCAAATTGTAAATCCCTCCGCCCAACGTTTTTACTTTAACCGACACGACAGTCAGGCGGGATGCTATTTTAGATAGATAAGATGCTGGGATTACTTCCTCAATATTGACATACGTAGGGTCGAATTTATTTATTTTCGTTAGCCTCCGAATTTCACAGTCGAGGATCATGGGGAAGAAGAAAAAAACGCCACTCGGCATGACAAGTTGGCTACATCCCCGACTCTATAGGAGGACTATAATTGAATGGGAACTGAATAGTGTCATTCTCGCTGAGGCTATGATTATTGACACGTATACGAACGTATGATACACGAAAGTTGAACCACAGACAATCATCTGATAAAAATAAGCAAACTGCTCATCGCCCGAGACCACCCCGGCGCCCATGAACCTTGATCCAAAGGAGCAATTAAATTCAATTATGAGCCAAATGGCGACGCGTCTCGATGGCGGCGGCTGCGTCGGGATCACTACCGTGAATCGTGATATTCAGTTTCCATCATCATCCTAAGGCACCATGTCCAGCCTCCGGATAAGAAATAGTGTTAAGCACATGAAAATCATGAGCGGAGGATGGGAGGCCTGGGTGTACTTTCGTGTACGTGTTGGTGACGCTGCGATACGTTGCCCTGGCGGTAATGTCGATCGCAGTCATGACGCGTCGCCATGGAGCGCCGAGCAATTGCGTTGGGGGTGCGGAATCCGCAGCTGTCAACGTGGCCAGGTATGTAGAAAGTTTGGAAGATATCGAAAGATTTACGCGTCGATTCGAAGTCAAAAATGCAAGAATGAGCTCATTTGTGATTCCGTTCTCGTCTGATTATTTTTTTTTGTTTTCCGAATGTTTTCCGAAGTACATAGATGGGAATGATGGGAAGCCGGATGAGTAAGCCCTGCCGATCACCGAATGTTGAGCGGGCCGGGACCATTGTCGTCCTGAACCAAGCTGCAACAGACCTGATGTCGCCATTCGACTTGGCTTGCGAGAGGCACTGCGGCTTCCGCAATGATCGATGGCTGGGCAAGAGAAAGAGAGTAATGTCGAAGAAAGTAGGTCTTGGAAGCGCTTACTCCTGACTCATCGGGGCGGCACTACATGTTTGCGGGTGGAAGTGTGATATTGAAGCCGTAATCGCAAGACAACCGAGTAAGGCGGACGACGCTGGAGTAGGAGAAAACGCCGATGCGATGCGCAGAAATTCAGGAATACAGGCGATGACGCACGCATGGTTCTATGTCAGGCCTTCTCAGGACAGGAAATAGCCAGACATCTCCCGGACAGGATGCTTGCTCATGAAGTACATACACAATCATGTGTGCATGAGGTCGAGCGGCAGACAGACCTGAGTTGAGATGATAGAAGGGGGGAGGAGAAAAGCCGGAGGTTTCCTACTTGGGTCGTTGTAATGGAAGATGCTTGTATAAGGATTGTACTAGACGCTTCGTTCGAATATGGAAGAGGAAGCCCAGAAACGGATTCCGCGCAATTGATAAGTAGATTGCGAAAATGTCCGAAGACTCCAGCTTTCATTCCAGGTTTCGGATAGAAGGAAAGCGAGTGACATAATGGATTTAAAGGGGAGGAGAACACGGAGAGGAGATGTGCTGGATGCCGCGCTGATCGCGGTATGACAGACAACTTGACAAGCCTCTAAATGTATTGTTAGTCGTGCTGTGGGGCGTCGATACAACTAGGACGGTTAGGCTGGCAAACCTGCGGCCGACCGGTTATCGATTGCCCTGTTCCCGTGTCCACGACGCCGATAAGTCACTCGTTCGATTCAATGATTCCAAGTAAAGCTTCACCAGGAGTGTCATTAGAAGATCCCAGATTGTTCTCGTTGCGAATTTGTTGTACTAGTAGAGTTTTGTGAAGTTTGAACCCGTTCTTCGCGCATCACATGATCCCTTCCTCTACCCCAGGCCTCCGAACTCGGTTGTATTGTACTTGCATAAATCCTATTTTGTGCATGTACCTTGAAGCTTGAAGTGTCTATTGTTGGTGATTCTATTTGGGTGAACCGTGAATGGCTGAGGGAGGCCAAGTCTTTGAATGTACCTTAATTTGGACCTGGCGTATAGGTCACGATGTACGCTGAGAAACTAACAGCTCTTCTTGGACCTTATCCATCTCACCCGTACCTTCCAAACCACTTCCGCGCAACAAATCATCCAGCTCAGCTTTAACGAAATAGGTACCGTTAAGGTCACTAGGTCCCACCAGAAAAGGGTTATGTATATTGTGTGGATACTCATGCCTTCACTCCTGTCAAGTTCCGGGCTGCTGATAATCGATGCCAGACTGTGGAAGCTGCGATAAGGCGACTGCGATATTGGATGGGTATTGACAGGGCGTACCCCATCCTCCACTATGTAAGGATGACATTAAGTGGCTCTACTACGGCCCCGCGACGCCCTGTGATCAAGTTATTTACCATCGATCCTGATCCTCCTCCACAGACTCTCTGGCTTGTTCTGATGTGGCCCGATTGGCTCGACATTTTGCAAATCTAGCTTCACTCTATCAGGTCCAGCTCACGATCGAGCCGTAATCAGTCCACTGGGACCGAGAAGATCATCACAGCTGAGTCTAATCTCCCAACGCTTGGAGATGTATTGGGCTGTACAGGCGGCCTAGAGGAATACCGTCAAGAGTAACTTGATATTTTGGCCCTTACCGTCGTTTGAAGGCCGAACAATAGGCAAAGTTTCCAGAAATCTCAAAGTTCATACTCTGACCTCGAAATTCTTTGTTCGAGACGACCAATAGCTTTCAAGATATCATGGGTGTGTCTTCTGATTTTATTTCCTGATGAATGCGCATCATTCCACGTTTAAATCCAGGCTGTTCTGAGTGTTCCTAGATGAACTGAAGTGCACATTTACCGGAGTTGACTGCTTATTTTTTTTACGTCTATAGACCTGGACCCCAGGATCCACGCCTTTATCGTGCATTTGTTTCTTCTCGTTCAGAAATTAACTATATAGATAGCACATCGATCAGCTTACTGCTCTAACGGGAATGGACGCATTGCATGGCGTTTGGTCTTCGTTCTTCTCATACAATCACAGCTTGACGCCACAAGACGAATGAATCATTGAAATTTACATGTTCATGTAGGTGGTTTATCGATCCTCGACTTCTGAACAATAACGTCGATGGGTAACTAGCTCCTAATAAATATATTGGTGGGATCCCATAAATTATGCTGCTAGGGATTTATCATCAGACAACGCAAACCTCGAATTCTGGTACTAGTAGGAGGCGAGAAGCAGACGATATATCAAAGACGCTTCGTAGCGTTACGACCACGCAACAAGAAAAATGAGATAACAGCATATGACAAACCCCGGGCCCCAAGGTAGGTCGTAAACTGTTCAGTACTAGTTGCTCCGACGTTTTGGTCAAGCTCCGGGGAAGTGAAGAGATGGACATTACGGCCTGCTGCGGTATTCGCATTAACCTAGAGAAGGTGAGGTGATAATCAAAACGCACGTCGGTAGTCCAGTTTGGCACGCGTCGATGACGAAGATCTACCGCTGCGATGAATAAGAATAAAATTGGCTGACTGGACGGCGAACTGGTTCGGGATCTTCGTGATCCGCAAATGCTTAGTCATTTATTTGGCTAGATTATGCGGCCCAAACACCCTTTTCACAAGATCGTAAAATTTCCATATTCTTCGTTATTACAGGTTTCAAAAATGTGCCAGTGTTGTCTGAATCTTTACGTCCGAAACTTACCGATTTGGAAGTCGTTTTAGGCGCAGAAGAAGTTTTCATATGTGACCCCTGAATGTCGTGTTTTGAAGTTGGTGAACGTTCTTCAACAACTTCACCCCAATTCACGCCAGCCGACACCCCATTTCTCAACATTACACTACACGAGGCGACGCATCGTATTTACCTGCGCCACACAGTAGAGTCTCGTTCGGACCACGCACCGAAGAGAAAAAACCATCTCCGAATCACTGGCGACTCATGTAAAAATCTTCTACACCCTGAAATTCAAGCTTATACCTCTAGATCTATCGAAGGTGACTTGTGTCTGGGTCGCGGTTCCCTTAAATTGAATGGCCCCGTTGTGCACGGCTTAATCGTATTCTTGTTCCTAACTGAAAGCGCTGAGGCCTCTTGTGAAGAAATTTTCAAGAAATGGTGTTGCTGGGCGACGAGGGAAGTTGCAATAAATGAGACTATGAGTTAAAGTTTACACTACGATTAATTCAAGCGCGTCTTACTTGTAGTTATTCCTGGCCCTTCCAGCAGCAGGTAAAATTTATGGAATCGAATGGCCGATAGTATTATGTTACACCTCTTTTCTTTGATGCTATGCGGAAAGGGTTGCAAAGTTCTTCAAATTTGGAGCGCCCAACTGTCAATCCATTGATGTCAGTAAAAATTCCATCACCTCGTGCTGTAGGCGTGTTGTGGCTATTTACGAGTGAAGCCCGCCTATACCGAAATTATAGGCGTACAAGGAGTAGTAATTGTGCTTCTTGGAATTGATTGGCCAGAACGGGGATGCAAACCACGTATATGAGTCGTTCGTATGGCTTGCCACCAGACCTCGTCAGGGTGAACTTATCGCCCGCCAAGGCTCAGCGAGATTCGAACCTTGGTGAAATCCCGGTTCTGGACATAAAAAGTCCTTCACGGTAGCGGTTCATCATCGTAGTGTGGGATGGATTGCTCGTTGGAGAAGTCGATACCGTCGTCACTAGAAACCTACATCCAAAGAACTAGCGGCCATCCGAAAGATGTTCTTGGCCATGTGCAATGACTCCGACAACTGACACGGATAGAGTTCGGATCGTGCGGGATTCTTTATGGCGACTGTCTCCCACTGTATTTGATATTCACGGGCCGGGATAAATATAAGTCACAAGACTGTACAACGAGATAGTTGTCGTCCGAAATCAGAAAGTGGGACTTCACTGAGCGGTCCGCCATTATGGAACATCCAGTGGAAAATCGAGTCTCCAAGTCCA
This sequence comes from Laccaria amethystina LaAM-08-1, assembly GCA_000827195.1. Classification (NCBI taxonomy): domain Eukaryota; kingdom Fungi; phylum Basidiomycota; class Agaricomycetes; order Agaricales; family Hydnangiaceae; genus Laccaria; species Laccaria amethystina. The sequence continues at coordinate 82,960 of KN838628.1, forward strand.
GAAGGGTCGAAGAGTGGCGCACAGGTAGACGTCGACCTCCGCCACTCCGTGACATGACGAAAGCGATTAAATGGTTATCTGATAGAAGGTTGTCGTAGGACGCGCGTTGAAGCCGTCAAGGTTCTTAAAGTGCATGCGGAAAGTTGGTTGACGCGCCCGATGATGTTTGAAGGAGATAGGCTGGGAAAGTAAAAGCAACCAGATTGGCTAGAAAGGTCCAATATATATAGGTTGGTTCAACCTTTGGTATGTTGTCCCAGTAAAACCTCTAGTCGGATGGTTCTCTGCGCAATTCCAATGGTGAAGAAACCGAGGAGGAGGTTTAGAGCAGCGTGACGTGACGGGTGACGCGGCCAAGTCACCCTCGAACTCAGAGCACTTGCAGGACATCTCCACAACACCTCTACTCTTCGACTCATCTTCTGCTGAGACCGTCGACGACCACAACGTCAATGGCGACGTCGTTCGCCGCGTTTGCCTCGCAATATCTTAATAAATCCCCTCAGCATGAGTCAACCTCCTCTCAGCCCATGTTTTTCTCCTTCAGCACGGATGACGGATCTAGAGTGGGCCATGGCCACGAAACCGATCTTGACGACCTCGACGACCCACATTTGCGAGCAAGTGAAGTCAGTATAGCACCCCCCCAAATTCGCGACGATGACGATGACCCATATTTACGGCTGGATGAAGATGAGCATATCAGTCGCTTGGGGTTCACATCCCGAAATCATCAACAATCTATACCGCTCATTGTTTCTCCAAATGCGTCGGTGGCCTCGGACTCACCGAAGGGTTGGCTAGCTCATTTGGCTGCGTCGCCCCTGGTAGGACGCTCTCCATCACCTGCTCGGTCCGATTCCACCGACTCGGGCCCACCACCGGAATTATTCGCCCCCACTGCCCCTCGTACACATACGAACGTACTTCCACCCCCTCCAACAAATATAGAACCCCCATCGCTCTCACTAACGGAGTCATTACTCCCTAGAGATGGCCGCAGCCGACCACTTGATGTATTCACGCTCCCCGACCCTCGTCACACTACCAGAGGTCGACGGAAATACAATGATTCAACATGGACCGCTGTCTGGCTAACAGGCGTCTCTGTTTGCGTATTTTTTGCCCTCCTTCTTCTCTTCGTGGCCCGCTTGCCAGCCGGTGTCCCACGGAGTGTGCTACCATACACGACTCTGTTACACACGGTGCCGATGTTGACAATCCTTACGTTTTCAAGTGCGTTGGCGGCTTATGCACACATCTTTCTGCTGCGTGTATTTGTACGTCCGGTTATGATCGCCACTTCGGTATTTATTCCTGCGACACTGTTTATTTCCGCGATATGGGCTTTCGTGGGGAGCTTCATGTGGGATGGGGATACAATGCCTACTTGGGGAGAAACTGTAGGGTGAGTTACTCCTTTTTCATAATCGCTGCCTGTCCAAAGGTGTGGGGATAAATGGATGCCATACTTTGTCCAAAGTCTGCACCTTGTACGCATTCATATCGTGCATTCATATCCAACTCATCGTCGCTCATAACCTAAATGTTTACTGACCCCTTCTTTTAGACTTCGATTATTTTCCCTAATTCCACTCGCTCTTTCACTCCTCACCGCACGTCGGCTTGTCGACCTACCTCGAGATATTCACACGACTTCATCAACTCTCACACTTACCACTCACCTCCTTATCATGAATCCTTTTCTTCTTGCTCTGTCGCCCGCTATTCTCCTTATCATGTTGATATCCTCAATCCCGTTTCTCACCCTCATTTTCCGCTTACTTCTTATTGGATACGCGACTCATCCCACCAAAGATAGTTCGAGCTGGGAATGGCATGCTCACGGATGGGCTAACTGGGCTATTTTTGGTACTGTGGGTGTCTGGCTCTGGAGTTGGGGGGTCGCGAGGGGTATTATGAGGATGTCTTGTTCTAGCGTTATCGGAGCTTGGTACTTCGCAGAGTTAGTAATGGTTTCTTCTTCTCTTTTTCGTTTGTACTGATACCTCCCTTAATTAGTCCCGATGCTCAACCCCCTCCCCCCATGTCGACCCATACAATCCACGCAGCCCTTGTACGCGCTACGGGGCCGTCCCTTGGGACTACAGTTCTCTCCGCCTTGATATTGACTATTATTCGTCTGCTCACGCTCCTTGCCCTCTTTCTTCAACGTCTACCTGCGTACATCCCAGCCAGAGCCTTCTTTGTCGTGACTGGTATCCGTATGGTAGTAGGGTACCTCGACACGGTGACCACTGCGTTGAGCAAGTACGCTTTGGTTTATACGGGTTTGACTGGTGATCCATTCATGCCTAGTGCAAGGAGGGCCAAGGCTTTGACTGCTGCAACTGAAGCGAAGGTAAAACATGGAAAGAGGAAATCCAGTGCCGAACGTAAGTCTTTCGTTACCTACGTCCATTACCTCATCTTCTGATCCTCTTGTCCAGCCCCACTCATGCTCCTCACAATATCACCGTTGACGTTGTCCTTTCCGTTCGCACTGACAACGTACCTCTTTGTGGCCCACACCCTGAACGCGCCTCAGCAGGCCTTGGGCGCTGCTGTCTTGGCTGGAGGTGTGACTGCTCTTGTTGGGTTGTTCTGTGTTGGTTTAGTGAAAGATACGTGAGTCTAGCTATCAATTTTCACTGGAGAGTGCTTACTTTATCTTTAGTGCTGATACTCTATACATCTGTTATTGCATTGATAAAGATGTCGGCGAGAGGAGAAGGGAGGAGGTGTTTGTTACTGTATGTATTCGTTTCCAGTTTTGCAACTTCCAACTGATAAATTTCTGGATTCACTAGTTCGAGTATGACACTCGAGGACAGCAACGTCGGTCACGTCCACGACAACCTGAGGACATTATTCCGCTGCCCCCGCAGTCCCCTCCACATCGTGCTATCGACGACCAACTACCTTTTAACCCACCACCAAATTCCCAAAAACAGCGACAGCAACACAAACGAGTTCCCTCTTACCCCGAACCCCGTCAACCTAGACAACAACTCGTTCCTTCAGCCTCCACATCCCTCCCTCCACAACGTCTTACGCCTTTATCTCCCCCGCCTCCGATGGTGGAAGAGGACGCTCCTGATCCGTTCCAAAGGAGCTTTGTGGATGAAGAGGAAGATGGAGATCTTCCGCCTTTGCATTTACGTCGCGAGAGTATGGGTGGAGAGAGAATGTTGACAAGTGCAGAGCTGAACATGAAAAGCCATCTAATGGAGTCGCGTCCCTATTCGACGTCTTCTAGGTCAGATCAGGGGAGGAGCGGGAGCGGGAGTGGAATGAGTAGAAGTGGGGCTCAGCCAAGGAAGGAACCGGACAGTTTGAGTGATAGTGAGGTTGAAGGTGAAGGCGAGGGGGGGTCACAGTATTTCCCTGGTTCTGGATTTTTCTAGGCGTTATCTCACTGCATTGTTCTGCTACTTATATGGTTCCCACATTTTCTTGGACCTTTCACAATCACCACCACATTGCAATGCTTCCTAGGCATCCATATAGATAACCCACGCCGTTACTTATGTTCATCGCTATTATCCTGGTCCACTCTTTTACGGTGTATACATAAACTATTATCATATTCCTGACACTGGGGTGGATAACACGCTCGTTTATGCCAGTCTGGCTACGAAGACTAACTAGATTTTGAAATCCGGTCATGTCCAACACCCCGCAACTTTTTTTTCGATTATTAAGACTTAGGACAAGTAAGTTAGTACCAAGATGAACGCTTCCCGACTTGAATGTTCAAGTTGAACAAAACTTCCAGCAAGGTATTCTGTCGCGTAGAGACACAACTTGTGGTAAGTGTTGACATTGGCATCTTTAGTATAACCTTCGCTGTTTGTCAATTATTCCAGCGATTCAGAAAGAAGTGATGGCCGCGGCGGTGCTGGCGCCATGCACTCCTAATTTCCCGGAGAAGGGGATATCAAGCTGATGAACTGCAAGTTGGACCACCTTTGGCAGGCAGGCTCACTGTCAGTGATTTGCAGAAAGGTATCATGATCCCGAATAGTACATTCTCAGAAAAATCCCGGGGGAGACATCGGCCGTGTACTTGATGTGTATTTTGCGAAACTGATTGATGAAGGAAAGATGCGGCACGGAAATCTGGAGCGTAAGACATTGGATTTATAACTTGCTGTAATGAAGTTGTGGAGGGAGAACGCGAAAATCGAGATGGAAATCAATGGCGCTGCCGCTGTCAGTGTGTAAGACAACTTTTCTGACTCCGCCGATAGGCATGGGATGGAACGTCGTTGATGATGCCAAAGATCAGCTGTATTTGCGAGGTGCGAGAGAGAGTTGAACGATTTGCCGTGTCACCGTCCACGGCGCCCGTAAGCTGTTACCTGAAATGCTAGTTGAATCCCACAATGTAGGACTTTGTGCTCAAACAACCGAATTGGGAGGAAAGGGTTGAGTTTTTGACTAAGTAGGCCGAACGCCGCGGAATCTGCCCTCGAACAAGGGTCGAGTGGAGGAATAGATTGGCGGATGGAATGCGGTCAACACGTATGGGGCGATTAGACGGCGATAGTTCCTCATGGTGGGTTCCGCTGTTATTGGCTACCAGGGTCTTCATATGAATCCAATGCATGAGCGCTGTGCTAATTTTGGGCTTCTCGGAATCAACAAGAACGGCCTTGATGTGATGGTGCTAAGGTTGGCTATTGAACGGAACCCAGGAGGGTCCATGCCAGGGTACGATCTTCCCCGTTGCCAATGTTTCAGGAATATGAAAGCAAGTTGTTCTCGAAACAACGCATTTACCGCAGATAAGGTAACCTCAACCACTCCAGGTGGGAACCGCTTGCGTCAGTAGTAGTCCAGGAGTCACTGTCCCTATGGTTGTAAGCTGCTAAGCAGCAGTGAATGTCAACATTCTTCCATTTACGATCGGGTTCTTCTAGTTTCAGTGATCGCAGATATAAGCTCGTTTTATGACGATCCAGCTCGTTGACAGGAGGTTTGAAATGCAACAACAGAGAAGCATGATTGATATTTGCAGTAAGAACACAGGTACGGCGGATAGGCGAGCGCTGCATGAGCACATTGATCTTGAAGAATAGATGGGGTGCCATGAGATTGGACCATCGCCCAAAAAGTTAAGCCACCATTGACGTTGTTGTGGACCTATCAACTATGATCTGAGCTGGCGTCCACCGAGAAGTTGACTTGATAACGCCGCATCCAAGACACCAGTCGCCATCGTATAGAGCCGCAATCTGGCCAGGAGTGATCGCTTTCTCGGGCTTATCGGCCGTTACGATGAGGTCGCCATTCTCGGCTCTTGAATCTACCTCAGCAGAAACTTTTAGTGAAGGAAAAGGAGACCGACCTTCGGACGGTGCTTGGGACGGAGTGCATTCGATAACGATGCATGAGATGGGCCCGGAACCCTTGAGGTGTATTTAGGTCTGGCGGAATCGCGTCGTTCCATATCCAGGTGAAGTCGGAGACGCGTAGAGTGTTTGAGTAGAGATCCTCGTGGTCACTGGTCAATCGCAAAACGTGAGTATAACGATGTAAATGGAAGAAATAAGCAAGTGTCACCTTCCAGGAACAACGTAGATAGTATTAGAGCCTTGGTCCTTCGATGACACAAACATCCGTTCCCTCATACCGGGAATACGTGCATTCTCTCCAAGAGTGAACGTCCAAAGCCCAGCATGCTGCATAAGAGTCTTCCCAGACACCTGATCAACTACAGGTCCAGGGTTTGGCGGTATATACGACGCTAGCAACATATCAGCGAATGTACCACCACAAAGTAGCATAGCATATACATAAAAAGCTGCTAAACCTCGCTTTTTCGCCTACGAAGCATATCCCTACGCTATCTGGGCGCTCGGCATTGTGTAGCTGGTGTTTCTTGGCGAGTTCGCGCACTTCGGACTTTTGGAGATGTCCGATGGGAAACAGGGCACGGCTGAGGCCTTCTTCGGATATTGAGGAGAGGTAGTAGGTTTGGTCTTTCCCGCGGTCGGATGGGCGTAGGAGTTTGGGACGGGGACGTGCGTGAGGGGAATTTGCAGTAGTTGACCATGATTTCCTGGCATAGTGTCCTGTTTTCATCCATGCAAGGAAGGGGGGTGAAAGAGGAGAATTGGAACGAACCTGTGGCAATCCATGGCTTTTTATTTGAGGTGGTTGGTGCTGGTAAGCGTTCGAGGAGTGCTCCGAACTTGATTTCTCTGCGAGGAGTGTAAGCGGGGTATCCTATGGATTATAAGGTGGCATAGCCAACCTATTACACCATACATCTGTGTTCGGGGTAACCCCCGACTCCCATTGCTTTAACGAGGGTTCGAACACTCTATTCCAATATTCCTGGGACAGGTCAATCTAAAAGACGCGTTAGATTTGGGTGATAGTGTATACAGGTCGCGTACCATTTGACAAGGCAAACTGAGCTTCTTACAGACGCGTTGAACGTCTTCCCAGTCCTTCTCCCACTCGCAGCCTTTATCAGTGCCTGATTCGTCTCGGGTGTCCCAGTTGCGCATAAACACTGCGGAGAGGTCGTAGTCCTACAAGAGTAAAGAACTATTCGTAACGTATGAGCTGAGGAGAATTTTCACCTGTTGTGCTAAAAGGAACGCAGCGACGGAGGAATCCACTCCACCAGACATGCCAACAACCACTGACGATGACTGGGTTTAGTCAAATCTCGCAGAGCTAATTGGAACGCACCTTTGTCTCCTTTACATGGCCCATTCTCGGAAACATTCGTCGCAAATGAACGACCAAAATACTTGCTAATTGACCTGCGAGGACAATTTTTAGACCACGAGGATAGCATCTACTGGCAAGCCGTAGCCAAACACGACCAAGCGCGTCGCTGTTAGGTGGCGTTTGTTTCGCACGCTGGACTTGTGTCTTCAAGTGTGTTCCCGCATTCAGCCCAGTGACCAGCCACTCCATGCCGACCTCTGTACGCAAGAGCAGCGTCGGTGCAGCACGCAGGGGTCCCATAAAAGCCCACTTACCCTACCGAGGCGACCAGTCTGAAGTGGGCAAGAAAACGGGTCTAACAATCCCACAAGTCGAGCGCCAGTCCGATGGGTTTGAGCCGTTCGAGGAGGTCTTGAAGCGGATGGACGGTCTGACGCTCCCTAGGCCCAAGAGGAAGAAGAGCATTGTCCCCGTTGTTAATCCGGAGTATGATGAAGAGGATGGGGAGATGTCGATGCAGCTTGATAGTCTGTCCATTTGTGTTCGGTTGGTTGGGTTCAGCTGAGCTGATGGTTGGTTGATCATGCAGGTCCTGTTAATAATTTGGCTAACATGCGTCCACCGAGTACGCCGACGACGTTGAAACGCGTCGGGTCGAGCCGTCCCGTGGCGCGTACCTCTGATGTTGACTTCGACCGTATCCCGTCCCCGAAGTTCCGGTCGCAGTCAAAGGCGAATTACGGTCCTGGTCCATCGAACCTCTCAAAGTCGATCAGCCGACGCGATGTACAACCTGAATCTGATTCGCCGGATGAAGGCGGGGGTTATGATGACGGTGGTCAGAATAATGTTGACATGGACGTGGATGACGGGAATGGTGCTTTTGATTTTGATGACTATGGGCCTCGAGAGTCATCTCCCAGCAGTCGACGAACACCGAAGCAGACTAGCTTCGCGGAGATGAGCCAGGACGATGACGAGGAGGAGGGAGAGGAAGATGAGCCACCCGAGGAGACACCTACGAAGGATAAGCGTGATAAGGGAAAGGGGAGGGCTGTTGTAGAAGAGGAGCTGGAAGATGAGGAGGTGGAGAATGATATCGCGAATGGGTTGGAGGATGTTGAACAGGAACATTATTCGGATGATGAAGAGGAAGAAGAGGAGCCTGAGGTCAGGCCAAAGGGAAAGAAAGTGAAGCTATCAGAAGAGACCAAACCTAAACGTCCGACAGAGACACGGAGTAGAGGGAAGAAGGAGAATAAACGTCAGTTTTTTTATTCACAACATCCAACCTGCTAACTAGGTGTTTGCTAGCTTATCGTGAAGGCGTGCGGAAAAGCGCTCGTGAACACTATAAGCCTCTAGAATGGTGGCGAGGCGAGAAACTTGTCTATGGCCGGAGTGAAGACAGTGGGGCCAAAATCCTCGTCGCACCGATCCGCGAAATTGTGCGGATACCTAGGGAAGATCCATTGCCACTGGGTAAGCGGAAGAGGGGGGCACGCAGCAGGAGTGCGAAAACCGTGTCCGCGCCACCTGCCTCTGCTGTTGCTCTAAACCCCGAAGAAGGCTGGGACGAAGACACGCCGGAAAGCTGTCCAGTTCTTGTGTATGGCGCAGACAATATGGAACCCATTACTCGACGTTAGTCTTATGCTTGGTTTTGATTTACAATTGGTCTTCTAACTAAACTGAATGTGTAGGCATCGCATGGACCGCGAGGATGGTCAAGCCCAGGCCTGCTGCTAACGCTGATTGGTCGTTTGACAAAATCTTTGGAGATGGAGAGTTCATCGCTGCTGGACAACTGATCATTCCTCCGAATGGGCGTAAGCCTAGTAAAGCCTCAAAGGACAATACATATGTGAATTTCATGATGCCTTTTACATCTGCACCGTGTCTGATCTCGCATGTTTTACCACCAGGTGTTCTACGTCGTTGAGGGTGCGGTCAACTTGAAGATCCATGATACCTCATTGATCCTCGCAACTGGGGGAATGTTTATGGTTCCCCGTGGTACGTTATCTTTCTCTCTTACACTTACACTCTTACAGCATGTCTAATATCATCATCATCAAGGCAACACATATTTCATTGAAAACATCTGCAACCGTGATGCCAAACTCTTTTTCACGCAAGCTAGGAAAGTCGCTGCCAGTCCAGAGGAGATGGACAATGAAGCAAAGCATGCGGCAGCGAAGAAGGCGTTGACGCGTTCGTCAAGTGCTGGGCCTATGGGAACGCCAGGACAGACTAATGGGAGAGCGCGCTCGAAAACGGCGCCTGTGGCTAGGGCTACGTCATCTAAGATGTGAGCACTGAATTTTGAATAATAGGTGGTTAGGTTTCTTCATTCTTTATCGTTATGTTGGTGATATTTGTACATCCTTTTTATGGCTCCCATTTCTACAACGCTACGATGCTTGACCATGTGTCTATCCCTCCTTGCTTCTGAGAGAGAAGGACATATGTTTTGACATGTTGTGGTTCTGATAAAATAACAACTTGGCTTCCCTTCATCCCAGTCATCTCCACGCCTTCTGCATCAGCTCTCATCACGCACAAAAGGGGACCAACGGAAGCTTACGCCCACGCGAGCCAGTGTGACATTGCATTTCTTGTTTTTGCAGACAAGGGAACCATTGGTGAAAAGCTGCAGACTCACGAGACTGACTCTGAGCACAAGACTCCAACGACCACGGTTATTACGAACATTTGCCTTTTGACATTCTTCAAGGATTCATTTCGGTTACGTACTAGACAGACGTACGTGATGAACGAACCATGCTGAACGTTCCCACCTTGAGAATTTTTTGACAGCTGCACCTTGACCTGACCTCTTTTTCTCCCAATATCTCGGGCCATGGCAAGCCCACATCCTCCTTACTCACATCCGGGGCCAGGTGGACCTTCTTCTTACTACCAACCTTCTCCTCCGCCCTCCCACCACGTCTACGGCTCCCACAGTCCAGGCCCAGGCCCCAACTATCAATACCAGTACCCTCCTCCGCCTCCAACCCACATGGGGCCTCATCATCCCGGTGGATACCCGCAACCGTCTCCTTCTCGCTCAACAGGACGCGGGGGCTCGTATTCAAGGGCAGTACATAACTACCACGGGTATCACCAACAACCACACCATCAATCCTACTCGCATCCTCCTCACTCAAATCCCCACCCTATTCATGCACCCCACCCGCAACCTCCCCCACAACATGGCCCTTACTCGCCACATCCGACAAAATACAACCAGCCGTATCCAACCTCGTACCCTTACCCACACCCACCACCTCAAGCCCCGTATTCTCCCTCGTGGCAATCGTCCCAGCCTCTTTCGCCTCTTCCAAAACAATTGACAATGCCTCCTCCTCAAATTTTTTTATCTGGATATAGCGAGCCGCCTCCAGCTCAACCATCTGAAGCTGCAGCTGCTATTGAGACGCCACCTGTCAAAAATCCAACATCAGATGAAATCTCAATAGAATCTACACCCGCTGTTGAGCCAGAAGAACACGATAAACCACCACCTGCTCCATCCTCTCCTCCTCCTTCCTCCCCGCCTGTCTTACCTCAATCTTCTTCTTATTCCCAGGTGGGAACTATCAATACATCTGACTCATTTACCTCCGGAGCTTCTTTGCATCCGCCAACCGAATCACCTTCAAACGACCCTTCGGCTCCCCCTCACGTATCTGTGACCTCTATGGCGCCCTGGGCCATCTGGTCGCGCAGACCTCAGGACCCTTCACACGCACCTAGCATCATCATATCTTCCCGTGCACGTCCTCCACCTGAGATTGTAGAACGAGCGCTTAACCTGAGAACACCTCCGCCTTCTCCCCCAGTCTCCCCAGTGACTACTAAAAAAGTTCTTCCACCAGCAGTTTCTACTGTTGAAGAAGAGGCAGGAAAGGAATCTTTACCTTCTGATCCCTCCCCAGAACAAAATGTGGATGAGGAACCTGCATCGACGGCTGCTTGGTCCTCTGAGACGAATTCGACTGTTCCCTCTACTGCTGCCACGGAGACGGCGTATACGCCTACTGTACCTGGATCTCCTACTACCACCAACACTTCCGTCTCTGTTGCGGGTACACCAGCGAAAGAAGCTGGAGCGAAGTTGGCTCTTGAGACTGCCAACGATGTTGTCGAAGAACCCGAGTCGAAGGCACCAGCTGAAACTGATGCCCCTGCTGCCCCTTTGTTGGTCGAAGAAGCCGCCCCAAGTCAACCAACACCAGAACCAGCGCCTGCTGCAGCTACGCCAGCAATCCCGCCTCCCAAAAAATTATGGGCGTCCCTCCTCCGCCCAGCATCCTCCACATCTGCACCAACACACACCAAAAACGCCCTACCCACCTCCTCCGTCGTTGGTTTCTCCATCCCCGCTTCACCACCAGCAGGCACGTCATCAACCGCTCCAAGCACCACACCTCAACAACACCCCGTCCTCAAATCCGAGTTGGTAGCACTCTTGACACACAACCCAACCAGTACACTGAGCACTGCGCGCATCCGCTCCCGCGGGCTCGTGAACAGCGGGAATATGTGTTTTGCGAATTCGGTGCTGCAGATCCTTGTGTATTGTGCGCCGTTCTATCAGTTGTTCGTTGAGCTTGGGAGGGTTGTGCCTGAGCCTGTTGTTGGGAAGGAGAATCAGAAGGAGGGGGGGAGTTCGCAGCCGTTGGTGGCTGCGACGGTGGCGTTTTTGAAGGAGTTTAAGGGGAAGGATGGGGTTGTTGCGGCAGGTGCGAGGAATGGGAATGGTAGCGTTGGGAAGAAGGGGAAGGAGAGGGAGGAGAGGGAGGAGGATGATTGGGATGGTGATTCGTTTTTGCCGAGTTATGTTTATGATGCGATGAAGGAGAAGAAGAGGTTTGATAATATGCGGGTTTGTTTCCTTTCTTCTTCCCTTTTTTTGGTGGACTGGGACTGACTTGATGGGTAGGGCGGACACCAGGAAGATGCGGAAGAATTCCTTGGGTTTTATCTGGATACCCTGGAAGAAGAGTTGCTTTCGATATTACATTCCGTTAGCCCATCACGGCAAGGGAGGCCTGCGCCTGCTCCTGTGGAGGAGAAGGAAGAAGCTGCGCCTCCTGAGCAGGATGGGTGGTTGGAGGTTGGGAAGAGGAATAGGACGGTTGTTACGAGGACGGTGGGTATTTTGTCTAGGTCGCGGAAATGGAATTCGCACTAAGACAACTTTTTTTTCTTACAGATAAAAGCTGCGGAATCGCCGATAACGCGGATATTTGGTGGAAAGTTCAGGTCGACGTTACGTGCCCCACGACAAAAGGATTCTGTCATTGTTGAGGACTGGCGGTCCCTCCGGCTTGATATCCAAGTACATTTTCTCTTTCTATCACCTCGGCAGATCCTAAGTTGTTTGTTCTGCTAGCGTGAACAGATCCATTCAATCCAAGACGCGCTCTCCTATATTTCACATCCCCAACCGGTCCAAGTGACGCACCCGTCGCAGCCTGGCATCACCATCGAGGCGACGCAACAAGTCCTCATTGATGCGCTGCCGCCGATTTTGATATTGCATATCAAGCGATTCTGCTATGATACGACTGTTGGTGGAGTGGTTAAGGTAGGCAAACAGGTGCTTTTTGGGCCAGAGTTGGAAATCGGGCCTGGTAGGTTTTTTGAGGGCTCTGACCTTTTTGCTTTTGTTGACGAGGTGGCTTGATAGATTTGATGTCGACGACGGTACGGAAATCACACCCTACGAAGTATAAGCTCTTTGGAGGTACGTCAAACCCGCATTGTCTGTCAGTTTTCAGTGCTAATGCTATAAACCCAACAGCCCTCTACCACCACGGCCACTCCGCGTCAGGGGGCCACTATACCCTGGACGTGCTCCACCCCAACCGGTACCCCGGCGCCACCAAGTCGCGAGAGGGGTGGGTGCGCATTGACGATGAGTTGGTGTCGGATGTGAGGTATGAGGATGTCTTTGGGGCTTCGGAGAGGGATGATTCGCGATGTGCGTATTTGTTGTTTTATAGACGGATTTGAGGGTAGGTCTTATTAGGGAGGCAATGAGGATTTTGGAGTTTAATACGATTTAGTTTGGGGATTGGATGTATCCGAGCACTCAGTGTCGCCGTGAAAAATTGGTAGTATGATATGATTGATACTACAAGTACTCCTATGATCACGTATACTATCTTAGAACGGGAAAAACAGCTTAGAGGGTTGTTACATGTCAAGCCACGTCTTGGAAGCAATCTGGCAGCTCCAACCTCAACTTCTCTTGTAACTCTCGAATGGCTTTCATTCCTTCAATACAACAAGCTCTTGATAAGCCATGCAGGGTGGTAGCAGCATATTCTGATATCTTTACAAATAGACCCTCCAGCAATTGCAGTCTCCCTAACAGGTCCAGAGGATACAATGAGTTGGCAGCTGGAATTGCGTCCGAGATTCCACCTGTGATTAGATTCCCCCAGCACGACGCCCAACTACGCCGACATTGTACTGCTGTATTACCATGGCAAGTATGAAACTGGGGTGGTGATTTTAACAGGCTTTGACAAAGCTCAAAAAGCGCATGATGCCCTGATAATAAAGTAATTCGCTGCTCCCTAGAAAGATTCGGTTTCAGATCCCAGGCTTGTCTCCCTTTTAGCATAATGGAGTAGTATGCCGACGCTCGGAGATGGCGCAATCCAAGGAGCTCAGCAACGCGGATTGCGGTCTCTGCATAAACTCCATGGCCCAGAAGTAACTCCCATCCTGCCATGGTCTTTTTGAACAAAGGCTGGTCCTCACTGGTGCAGAGCACGGCAACTTTGGTCAAGTCCTCGAGGATTTCGGCAGACAATGGTTCAAACGAGGGCCCATCAAGTTCTGAAGGAATGGGTAGTTGCGAAACAAATGTGAGATATAAAGTGAGAATTTTGAGAGCCCACTTTTCGGTTGAGGTAAAATTATATTTGTGGGTTACTCGAGCGAGGTTCATGAACTTGGTCGTGTCGATGTTTTCCGATCTCGTTGCATAGAAAATATCGCTGGGGCTGAGCCGACCCGTAGAAGGAATTCCTCAATCAACAGCCTATAGGAAACAAGAGGAGATATTAAACTTACAGCGCGTAAAAAGACCAAAGCAAAGCTCGAAACTCATCCACCGTATCTCCCTGCAAATGGATGGGGTGTTGATCGCAGCTGCCATCGACAGGCACCTCTTCTTTGCCGCTCCCTTTAAATTCCCGTCCGCCGTCGACACCTAGCGAGAACATATCCTGGAACGTCGAGCCATCCCTGGTCAAAACCGACCGGTGTACCTGCAGGAGCGCTCTTGGTCATTTATTCACATTGGCTGGAGAAATTACGGCGACACACCTTGAACAAGGTTGATTGCACCTGAAATACTGTATTCCCGTCATACAGATAGTAAGTGGAGTCATGTATTACATCCATGAGCGAAGAGTACGATGATTGCAAGTGGAGGTGTTGAAATTATCGGCGCGATAGCGAGGGTTACGGAAAACCCCCATACAATCGATAGGCGCCCAGACGTCGTCAAAACCTGAAAGTCAGAATTAAGATGTTACTGCAGGTGAAACTTCGTGAAAGTTGAAACTGCAAATTGTCCTTGAAAGTTACTGTAAAACACTGCGGCTGCGAACTGTTAAAGTAACGTCCACAAGAATGAAATCAGGGTCCGTCTGCCAAAATATCCCTGCAATGAAAGCGGGAGAAAGTTGCCAGTGGGTTCCAGAGGAGCCACGAGTTTGCTGTTGCTAGGATTAGACACGACCTTGCACGACTTGCCACAAAATGGCATGAATGTATGACTATCGGCTAAGTGCTTTACACTGTCCGGGGAACAATTACACAATAATACTATGAAGGAGTAACTTTGCGTCTAAGATATCAAGAAAGTAGTCAGAAGCAACATATGCATGAGGGGTGTCAGAATCATCAGAATCTGCCATCAGCTGCATAACCACCTCCGCAGCTCCGCTCATGCGCAAGACACGAGCTACAGCAAGTTGAACATTGCAGAGTAGAGGAAGCGGTCCTCCTCCAAGCTTCTCCCCCTTGATACCACACCCAAAATGGATTTCATCACCGTCTCGCAAATTAATCAACGCTGGGCCAACATTGGGGGAATAAGGAACCCTCCTGTAGATATACTTCACCTGAACTCATGAGTTAAAATGCCTAACATGTAGAGAGCTTCAATCACATACCTTTCCACCTTCTTTTCGAGCTTCAATTCCCCATCGCAATCCATCATACTTCCCGTGAGCATTGTTTTCAAAATTCGCGACATTTCCAATGCCATTCATATGTTCGATGACAAGGTCCCTAGCCTGCTCACCAGCGAACATGGCGAGACATTTTAGGGTATCTGGCTGAAGAGCGTGTTAATAAATGGGTGCCATTAGAATAATACCACAGACTTTGCCATGAATCGAGTTCGGGATTATATGGGACAGAATAGGTGAGAAAAGGTCATCGTCAGTGGAGAGCTCGTCAAACATCACCCCCGTCATCACACATCGCGCACCATCACGCTTGAAGGCCTGTACCACAATACTGTCAGAGCTGTGGGAGATGAAACCACGTTAAATCATACCAAATTTTTGAGGGCCTCTTGCTTTTGCTCTCCAAACCCCTCCTTATTAGCCAACTCGAGCAGTTCATCCATCTCCATCGATATGATATCACTGACTGAAAATGGCGTGCTGGCCACTGATTTTGGTCCTTCTGGGTTTAGAACTACGATGAATTCAGTCACGAGGTGCTCATCAGAAAATCATCGGATGCGCACATGCAACGGCGAGATGTGTAAAGTACTCAGCTGCCATCTTGAATAATGGATCTAGGTTGACGTCTTCCCTGTTCACCCCCGCAAACAGTATTGCTGACGCCTGACCTGGTGGAACAGATGTGATGTTTTCAACTGTATATAGGAATCGGACCTTGACATTCTAAAATGGAAGAATGTGACGCACTATTATCCTTAAGCTTGTTATGACATTTTCCAACTGTTCCCCAAAACTGATCCAGTAATGTACCGCCGAGGGTCTCAGACTCCCTGATCAACCAATATAGAAAATCTGGAGCTAGAGTGTTGAATTTGCCGCCTTCGTTGCTATTCCGTTGGAGGCGCTGTATCATAGGCCAATTCCAGGATTTCGCATCTTCCAAGACTTCGAGAGCAAATGCGTCCATATGTTGACGACAGGAGGCCGATATGTTGACAGGGTCATGTGATGTCTAGAAAAAGGAGGAAACTAGAGGAAACTGTTGGGAAACTGAGAGTACAATGCGCAAGATCGTGAGCTAATCGATGACTGCGGCCGAGACGAAGAGGGAAACTAGTAAAAGTTTAATTGTTGTTGTCCTTAAAATGTGTTTTGTGCTCTTACAGCGCGTAGTAAAAAGACCAAAGGAAAGTGCAAATGAATGAGATGTTGGCAAGATGTTGGTTGCAGCTGCTTCTTTGCCGCTTCCTTTGAATTCCACCTAGCAAGGACATATCCTGGAACGTCGAGCCATGCCTGGTCAAAACCGACTGGCGTACCTGCAGGAGTTTTCTTGGTTGTTTATTCACATTGCCAGTTGGAAAAGGTACGGTGACACACCTCAATTGAACCTCCGTCATATGCAGATAGTAAGTGGAGTCATGGTTTACATCCATGAGCGCAGAGTACGATGATCGCGAGTGGAGGTGTTGAAGTTACCGGTGCAATAACAAAGGTTACGGAAACCCCCCGACACGCTCATATCGATAGGCGCTTAAATGTCGTCAAAACTGGAAGTCGGTATTAGGATGTTACTGCAGTGAACGTTGAAACTACAAATTGTCCTTGAAAGTTAAAACACTGCTGCAAAACCGTTAAAGTGACGTCCACTTGAAGAATGAAATCATGGAGGGTAAGCCGTCTGCTAGAATGTCCTTGCAATGAAAGCCGGGGAAGGTTGTCAGCGAGTGCCAGACGAGACACGAGTTTGCTGTTAGGATTGGACCGTGGATTAGACACATCTTTTCGTCACTTGCCACAAAATGGTATGAATGCATGACTAGTTTACACTGTCTGAGGAACAATTACACAATAATGCTCTGGAGGTGTAACTTTGCGTCTAGGATATCAAGAAAGTAGTCAGAGGCAACGTATGCATGAGGGATATCAGAATCATCAGAGTCCTCTCTTAGCTGCATAACCACGTCCGCAGCTCCGCTCATACGCAAGACACGAGCCACTGCAAGTTGAACATTGCAGAGTAGAGGAAGCGGCCCTCCATCAAGCCTCTCCGCATTGGTACCACGCCCGAAGTGGATTTCATCACCGTCTCGCAAATTAATCCACACCGGGCCAACGTTGGGGTCATAAGGAACCCTCCTGAAAATGTACTTCACCTGAACTCATGAGTTGAAATATATCACATGCAGAGAGCTTCAATCACATACTTGTTCACCTTCTTCTCGAGCTTCAATCCCCCATCGCAATTCGTCATACTGTCTGTGTGCGTCGTTCTGAAAATTCGCAACATTTCCAATACCATTCAAATGTTTGAGGACAAGGTGTTCACCGGCGAACATGGCGAGACATTTAGGCTGTCGGGCTAGAGGGTGTGTTAATAAAAGGGTACCATGACAATAATGCCACAGACTTTTCCATGAATCGAGTTCGGGACTATATGGGACAGAATAGGCAAGAACAGGTGGGTGTCAGTGGGGTGCATTTGAAATATCGCCCCCGTCATCATACATTGTGGACCATCACGCTCGAAAGCCTGTACCGCGATACCGTCAGAGCTGTGGGAGATGAATTTGAGGGCTTCTTGCTTTCGCTTTCCGAAGCCCTCCTGTTGAGCCAACCGAATCAGTTCGTCCGTCTCCATTGATATGATATCAGTGACTGAGAATGGCGTGCCGGCCGCTGATTTATGTCCTCCTGGATTTAGAACTATGATAAAATCAGTCAGGAGGTGCCCATCAGAAAATCACCGGATGCGCACATGCAACGGCGAGATGTGTAAAGTACTCAGCTGCCATCTGGAATAATGGCTCTAGGTCAATGTCTTCCCTGTCCACCCCCGCAAACAGTATTGCTGACGCCTGATCACGCGGAACAGAGGTGACGTTTTTAACTGTATAAAGGAATTAGACCTTGACGTTCTGAAATGGAAGAATGTGACGCACTATTATCCTTAAGCTTGTTATGACATTTTCCAACTGTTTCCCAAAACTGATCCAGTACTGTACCACCGAGGGTCTCAGACTCCCTGATCAACCAATTTAGAAAATCTGGAGCTAGAGTGTTGAATTTGCAGCCTTCGTTGCCATTTCGTTGGAGGCGCCGTATGGTAGGCCAATTCCAAGACTTCATATCTGCCAAGACTTCGAGGGCAAATGCATCCATATGTTGGCGACAGTGGGCACCGATAATTCAGAATTGGCGGAAACAGCTGGTGAGAGGACAAAGACAAACTAACTGAGGCATGCCAGAGAGGGAAACTGAGAGTATAACGCGCAAGATCGCGAGGTAATCGGCTGGCACACCTGATCCAAGACGAAGAGGGGCCGATTTTAGACCCGAATATCTTTCATGACTCCAGCTCTGGGACGGATTGAGGCTGCACTCGGCGTGCACGTGCACTTATACTCACCGCGCGTCTATATTTAGACCCAACTTGCATCTTGCATCCTCCCTTCATGTCGGTTGACCTCAACCTTTCGAGGCTGGCAAAGCTTCTACCACAGTTTCCGTACACCCGGCCAACACTCCACGTCGCCGGCACAAATGGGAAAGGCAGCGTCGCTTCGATTCTTTACTCTATACTCCGTTCATCGTCGCTATCTGTGGGTCGATACAACAGTCCTCACCTAGTATCGATTTATGATTGCATCGTCGTAAACGACGAGCCTGTTGACCCAACATCCTATGTCATCGCACGCGCTGATGTTGAAAAAGCAGACAGAGAGGAAGAAACCAAACTGACGAGCTTTGAAATTCTTACTTTGACAGCTTTGCTCGTGTTTCAACGGGCCATGGTTGATGTGGTTGTACTGGAAGTAGGTATGGGCGGCCGATTGGACGCAACGAACATCGTACCAGATCCTACAATTCTTGCCTCGGTTTTGACGTCTGTTGACCTGGACCACCAGGCATTTCTGGGAAACACGGTGTCTGCTATTGCGAAAGAGAAAGCAGGAATAGCGAGGGCCGGAAAACCCTTTATTCTTGGGCCCCAAAAACACACTGATGTGGAGGACGTGGTGAAGCAAGTTGTTTCCCAGGTTGGTGGAGAAATATTGCGCTCAGTGCCCATTGGGAAGCGGGACTGGGACGAAGATGTCGATGGTCCTCGTCCCGAGGCTACATTTAGACTCCCTTCGTCATTAGCGACGTACATTCTTCCGCCACCTTTACATATCAAGGCATGCCTGCCATGCTTTTTGGAGGACGTCCAAGCACCCTTTCCCCTTCACGGTGAACACCAACTTGACAATCTCGGCGCTGCCCTCGCTGCCATCTCAGCCCTTCTTACCCACCCACAGCCTAATTTTAAACTCCAGAGCCATATAACACCCCAAGTTGTCGCCCAAGGAATCAAGGAAACCCGCTGGCCAGGTCGACTCTCTTTCCATGTCGTCCCTGCGTCAGATAACAGGTCACTTGTCGTCCTAGCAGATGGGGCCCATAATCCTGCTTCATCAGCTACCCTGGGCGCGTACGTCACCGAGCTCCTCTCCTCCCTCAGTACATCATCTTCTCAGACACGAATTACAATCACGTACATCCTCGCCTTGTCACATTCACCCCCAAAAACACCTCTGCAGACACTGTTACCGCTCTTACCTCCAAAGCTGAACTCGAATATACGCGCGGCTGTGGAGGTCGCGGTGTTGCGATTCTCCCCACCGGAGGGTATGCCATGGGTTAAGTCTGTTTCTCTCCAAGAGTTGGCGGGTGTTGTTAGGCAGCTTGTACCTCGAGGAGACGTTTGGGTCGCTGACGATGACGAAGATCCGAGTCAACAATTGGAAAAGGCAGTGGAGTGGGCAGGAACAACGAGGCGTAACGCAGAGGAGGGCGAAGGTCATCTGGTAGTGCTGGCTGGGAGCTTGTATCTCGTTGCTGACTTTTATCGGTTGCTTGCGAGGAAAGGGTTATCGCCATGACTTCATTTGCATTCTATCTAGGTGATGCCCATTTGTACTTTCATCCTCAAAATGTTTTCAACTTACTTCATTTACTGCAGATTATAATTTTTGATTGTCATAGGTCTAATTATAGATGTGCTTTCTTCTTGCGATTGAGGTTCTCCTCTTTTTCTGAGGTCCTTCCGTGCTAGCAGGAGAAATCGCCGCCAAGAACTTCGGACTACGCTCTCCCTCTTAAGGCTGTGGTTGGTGCTTCCCCTTTCCGTCGATGGGGTATAAGTATCCCCCGAATGACAACCAAGTCCAAACCCACTCTATTCACCAAAACCTATTTTTACTCCGATCATGTCCACTTCTACTTTCACGCAGTCTCCTCGGACGTCTTTTGAAAGTGTCTACTTTGATGATGATATTCATGTGGCGGCAAGCACATGCAAGGGAGTCGAAAACCAGGTCGCAGACATTATGGCATTCTTGATCAAAGAACTCAATTGTGCTGTATTTCCCGACTCAGAAGGACGCTGCTCGCTTGTCCAAGAACCTTTACCTTTTTTCATATCAATGATCGTAAACGCTACTACGTCTTACATTCTTGACATTGGAGCCGTCATCGCTGCAGCTCACACCCTTGTTATGCGCCTCTACGAGACCGATCCCTCCCTGGGTACTGCATGGTCAGGTCACCAGCTATTCCTCTCCGCATTCGCCGTTGCGGCACAGGAACAACCATCATCTCACCCCGAGGTTCTCAATGCTTGCGTGTTCTGGAGCATTCTCTCAAAGTTTACACTGGAAGAAGTTATTGAGATACAGGTCTGCTTGTTTGATAAGCTTGAAGGAAGGGTGTGTGTGTTTTCTGAGGTGATTGAGAATGTGAAGCAGCAGCCGCGTAAGCGATTGCCAGAGGAGTGGAGGCAGGAGGGTGAGGACATGAAGTTGGCGAAGAAGAAGCGGTCGCTTGGTGGACAGATGGCAGCTTTTCTTGGTCGTCGTCGATCGTCGTGGTAGTGAAGCGTCTTGTCTACGTTTTCCTTGCCCTTCTCTGTACATATAATATACCCTGTGCTTCGAATCATACCTTAGTATCTAATGTGAACGGTGACACTGGAGGAGTAACTTGCTTGCAAGCTTGAACTACGGGACCGAGGTCAGCTGACTCCAGACAAATTGTAGGTAAAAACCCGTTAGCCGCTGTTGCCGGTAGTTATCGTCCTCACTGCATAAAACCACCTCATAATGTCTGCTCAAGTCGCTAACCAACCTCGTCCGGTCGAATCTCGCCAAGGAGCACCCAGCAGGGGCGGAAACCGAGGACGTGGTGGTCATCGTGGTTCTCATTATCGCGGAGCACGTACAAACACCAAGGCGCTTGATTCCAAGCCACCTACCATCTTGCCTGACGAGAAAGAGAGAGATGTCGCTGCTGTCCCTGTTGCGGACGAACAGTCGGCCGAGGGAGCTGGCGATTCCGATGACGTTTGTTGGATCTGTGCTGAACCCGTCAAGTATTATTCCGTGTCCGAATGCAATCATCGTACATGTCATGTCTGTGCCCTACGGCTCAGAGCGCTATATAAGAAGACAGATTGTGCTTTCTGCAAGGCAAGTCTGAGTCTTTTTGCATGTTTAAATTGTGAACTTTCTGTGCTTAGGATCCACAACCATCTGTCATATTCACCGTTTCCCCCGATGCTTTGTTCAGCTCTTACGCCACGGACGCTATTCCTTACAAGGACGTGAAGCTCGGGATCACATTTGAGACCCAAGAGATGATGGAGGACACGCTGATCCTCCTTCGATTCAACTGTCCAGACCCGGACTGTGATTACATTGGAAACGGTTGGGGTGACTTAAAACTGCACGTTCGCGCCACCCATGGGAAACTCATGTGGTTTGTGTCTGGTCCTTTGGATTTTCTGAATTTACTTGACCTCCACAAAGTGATCTTTGTATTCGAAGCAAGAAGGTTTTTGCGCATGAACATGCGTTGTATCCACCTAATTTACTGTCCATTCATCTTCCGTCCATGCATCATCGCCCAGGGAAGACCACGCTGAAAGATGTGAACCAAATAGAGGGTGGCATACACCCTCTATGCGAATTTTGTCGAGAGTGTTACTTTAGTGGTGATGAATTGTACGCTCACATGCGGGAGAAGCATGAAGAATGTTTTCTTTGCAAGCGGAATGAAGTTAGAGATCAATAGTGCGTCGATCTCTGCACGTCCTGCTTCTTTCTGGCTGACGCGATCACGCTGCAGCTTCGTCAACTACGAGAGTCTAGTTTGTCTCGTCACTCGGGTCATTGACCTGACAAAACTAATTATCTGTCTTAGGAAAGGCATTTTAACAGCATACACCATCCATGCACTCAAAATGAATGCCAAGCACAAAAATTCGTCGTCTTTAACTCCCCATTGGACCTCAGAGCTCACATGGTAGAAGTCCACGGAGGAGACATGAGTTCACGAGACAAAAAGGATGCTAGAAGGGTGCCCGCTGAATTTGCCTTTGAAGAAGTAGGACATGGGGGACGGCACGGGAGAAGAGATCGGGAACGAGAACGAGAACGTGAACACGAACCACCACCTCAATCACACCGTCAACAGTTACAGACGGCCCCTCCACCGCAAGCCGTTGCTTCAGTCACTCGACCGCCGGGAAGCGTGTCGAGAAGGCGGGAGGCCTTTGGAGGCGCGCTGACAACTGAAGGAAGTAGTATCCCCCAGGCAACCTCCAATAACAATACTCCTGGTGCTAGCCGACCTTCTTCACCACCACATGCCGGAGATACAGATCCTGCTGTCCTAGAGTGAGGTGTATCTCTTTACCGTTGCAGAACTATTTCTAATGAATTTTCGCAGGAGACATGCCCTTTTCTTGACACGTTTGGAATCTGTCGCTTCCAACCCTGCTACAGCAGTACCTGCCGTGAGGGCTGCAACTCGCGGCTATCGGTTATCTGAGTCCAGTGCAAGAGATCTTATCTCGACAATCTGGAATGTCTTGGAGAGGAACCTGGACCACACAGCTGGCATTGTAAACGCCTTTGTTGATCTCCTGGACGAGGAAGAAAAGAAGCAGGATCTGCTAGCGTCATGGAGAGGATTCGCACTTGAGGTAGACAGTCATGCTTTAAATACTGTTTCAATCTTTGAATTTCTTGTTCACCTTAGCAACGTCGTCAATTCCCCGATCTCATACCTACCTCAATCGGCTCAGGATACGCGGGTATCGCCTCAGGCCGCGTGCTTGATGCAAAACACTCCACTGCAACCCGATCCTCTGAACGTTCCTCACGACAGGTCTGGGACCGTGTTGCCCAGGCTGCTGGTTCTTCCTCCGCTGCTGTTCCATCATTGAGCCAAGTGCCCACACAGCAACGGTTACCAGGGAAGTTTCCCGCTCTAACAGGCGGGTCCACACCAGGATCAACACCTACCCCCGCCTTCCGCCAAGGTCAAAGAAATACTCCATGGTCCACCAGCTCCACAACAGGGTTCAAAGCACCCACTGCCCTTCCTGGATCATCTTCATCCTTCCCATCCGCGCCTGAGTCGCGGCCGACTTCCTCTTCTTCCTCGCTCGCCTCCGCCAAAGCCGCTGCACATGGGGGACCACGCCAAGCTCCACCTAAACTCTCAAAAGCGCTGTTCCCTGAGCTTCCGACGGTAGCAAACTCAAGGCAGAAGCCACAGATCAACGGGAATGTATCGCTCAAGAACATTTTGGGCAACTCGGCAACCCCAGCCGTAAGTGCCTGGGCCGGTGCTGCTGCTGGACATCCTGCTGGACAGAAAACGCCGAGTGGTGCCAATGAGACGCCTGCTACTGAGGGTGATATTATAACGGCAGCAACAGGAAAAGGGAAGAAGGGGAAAGCGAAGCAAAAGCAGACATTATTTACCCTTGGCACTTTCCCAACGTAATTTGCTGAGGATGCGTGACTTTCTTGTTTGGAATTGAAATAACAGGTTCATGGCAAGAGACATATCATGCTTCTATTTTCGCATTTACACCATATGAATTGAACAGAATATGGTTACATAGACGGAACTATCTATCCTACAATACCAGCTCTCCATCTGTTCACCTTATCTTCGCGCTCTTTTTTTTTTCCTAGCGTACTTCTCAGTGGCTGCCTTCGAGTTCTCCCAGAAAAACAGCATAACGTCATCGTCATCCCATTTTTTCACGTTTCCGGAATCTTCTACTGCTGCTGAATCTGTCCCACCTCTAAAATTGCTTACAGTGCTTGGCCAATTGCCAGTCGTTCGTAAGGAACACAGAGAAGGGTGGCGGTGGGGTGTTTGGCCGGCTGCTGAGAACGTTCACATTTCTGCCCCAGTGTTTTATAACCACCGCTCCGTAGTTGTAATGAAGGTGAGCGTCGTCTTCGTATTTCCACCTCGTAACACCTTTAGTACATTGCGGACTTCACCGTTCTCTTGCTCTGTTCGTCCGTTCATTTATCCACTTATACCCCTCCGCCAACTCCGGCCTCGCACACTCGAGCATCCCCCATGGTGGTCTTCTATTGTTCCGCCTGCGACAGTGCTACCCCATCACACCAGCTCAGGCAACCTCTGCACACTCCTCTCCCCCTCAATCGCGTTCCCGCAACCCATCGACAGGCACCCCCATCCATTCAGAACGCTGTGTCGTATCAGACTGGACCAACCGTTGCCTCTCCCATCCTTTCCTCTCTCAATGGCGCCGATTCGCCCGTCCTCTGCACGATCTTTGAAGCGGTGTTGACAATTGGGAGTCAGTTCAGCGAGTATTCAACCTGATCTTCTCCGTCCCTCAGTGCACTTCAAGCTCCTTTTCCAGGCGGCGATGCGAGCGAAGAAATCGAAACTTGGGCACCACAAGGAAGGTGGGGCGAGCTCACCGTGGCTCTGGGTTTCGGGAGAGGCAACATCGAAGAGAAATCGGGTGAGCGATTGGGTTACCGTGAACGTTTAGCGCTCAACCCTTGCAGCTCAACAGTCGCCCTCCTTTCTCCACACTGAAGAAGACTCGTCCGAACCTTGTCCACGATATTCGTGCGTGGACACTGAATAATGACAGGAACCTCGTCCTTTCAAGATCCCCGCTCCATCGCTTTTAAAACGCACTGAAACGAGGAGGCCATGTATATGTGGCATCTGAATGGCCTTCCCAATGATCGACATTGTTCAGGAAGATGGCGAAGGGGTCAACAAAGCAGTCGGATTCTGCAGCCGAGGATAGGTAGTAGAGGGGAAATTGAGATTGGAGGCGTGTTGCCGCTGCCGAGGGTGGGTACAAAGGCATTGCGGAGGAGGGATAGTTTTCATTGACGGTCGGAGGTGGGAGTGCGAGAGAGTACATTGGGATTTCAATAGAGCCAGCTGTGTAAACAGTTGTTAGCTATCGCCAGTTCAGAATAGGAAAGATAAGGTTGGACGTTCTCACCAACTTCATGGCCAATCTGAGGACTCGACGAAGCAATGTATCGGCACTCGAACACACATGCTGAGCCACCGCGAAGCACCTTCGTCACTGGAAAAGAGTTTGCAGGTTATGAAACAGATGTTCAAACGAAGGCGAACTCTGTGCCGTCGCAATCGGATACTGCAGGCTCGATGATCCGGCCACTCACTTCGAGAGATGGTCACACTGCAAGGGCTGTTAATACGAAAAAGAGAGACATGTAGATCGCTTACCGTTTTCTGGTTTCGGGGGCCGAGACTTGACACCACGCTGCTATCCAAACAATTGTAAAGTCGATGCACCTGCGTCCAGAAAATACACACCATACGGACATTCATTTCTAAAAATCTGTACGAACTCGCACAGGGAAGATGCGGAAACTGTGAAGCACCGCCCATCACAATAGGCGCCTTCAGCGCCAGCGAATTTCATCCCCTTCTCGTGAACTCTGTAGACGTCATACAGGGCCAGCATGCAAAAAAATCGAGCCCATTCACCGAAAAGGGTGAGCTGCCATCTCTAGAACAAGAAAAGCGTCACCGTGGAGGATCGTTCAAGGATAGCACATGCACGTGCTCAAGGTGTTTAAAAATAGACCAATCATTGGGAGTCTGGCCTCCGGGCGCGTCTACTTTCCTTCCTTCCCCCATCCTGAACCTCTCCACCTTCAGTATCTCAAGATGAGCAGAGCGAGCATTCTTGCGGGTGCTCACCACTTTGTTGCTCGCGACAACATGTTCATTACTGCCAACAGTGTGAGTAACGTGACTGAGTGTTCCGGTAAACCAAACTGATAACGTGGATCTCGAGCAGATGCACATTCACAACAATGATTATGGCAATAGGACGACATCCAATGGGGTCATTCCCCTCATGCCAAATCCAAGCAATCGGTTCACAGGCCGCACAGAAGTCATTGCCAAACTCAAGAGGCATTTTTCAAATGTAGATGACAGCTCAGAAGAGAAAGTTCTTTCTGTTGCATGGAATGGGGGGTATTGGAAAGACTCAAATTTGCTTGAAGTTTGTTGAGGAAATGTCTGACTGGTGAGTATCACCAAAGAGGCAGATCTGGCCCTCATTTCTAAAATTTCAATTGCTTTCAGTTTTTCTTCTGTTTTTTGGATTGATGCTTCCTCTGTTAGCACCATCACACAGGGACTCAAGGGTATCTGTAATCTTCCTGCAGCTCAGTCTAGTGGACTGGATGGCTCACCTGAATCTGCTCTTCACTGGATTGGCTTGCTGAAAGAGAACTATGTAATGGTCTTTGACAATGCTGATGTTCTATCACCTGCTGAGCTGGAGGCTTATCTTCCACCTGGAAGAGGGGGAAACATTCTGATAACTAGTCGCAACTCCACTATGAGGAATCTGACTTCACCTGAGAATTCTCTTGAAGTAAATGAGATGGAAGAGAATGATGCCATTGAATTACTTCTAAAAGCCAGTTGCTTGGATCTATCTTCAACAGAGTTTCAAACTGAAGCTTGTAAGATTGTGAAGGAGCTCTTCTACCTTCCTCTTGCTATTGATCAGGCTGGTGCTTACATTGCATCTGGGGCCACAACTATTGGAGACTACCTTGCAAAGTATTCAGATCACCGGAAAACATTATTATCCCATTCTGAATTTACTGGAACTTCTAAGTATAACAGGAGTGTCTATGGAACTTGGGAGCTATCATACAAAGAAATCTGGAAAAGAGCTGAATCTGATGATCCTTACAGGGCCAATGCAGCCAATAGTGCAATGCTTCTGCTCAATCTATTTCCTTTCTTCCATCATGAGGGAATCACAGAGGAAATATTTTCTTATGCTGCTCTTCAAGAAGATGAAGAAAGCTCTAGCCCTGCATTACAAATTGCAAGTTCAATACTGGATCGGAGATTACTTCCTCTCAACAAAGTTGGTGCTTGGGATAACTTTGTCTTTAAAGAGGGAGTTCGAATATTACTGTCATTCTCTTTGATCAAGAAAGCACCATCTGATGGTGTGTATGCAATGCATCCACTGGTTCATGCCTGGGGCAGAGACAGAATGACTTTGGATGAGAGGAAACAAAGTTGCCTAATGGCATATGTTGCATTGTCTTGTTCACTAAGATGGGATGGAAGCCAACCATATAGATTTCACAGGGTCTTGGTAACACATGTAAGAGCAAATATGGGGTATTCAAGATCAGAAAGTAATCAGAACACTATTGGTTACTTGGATGATGCTTATGTCAAATTTGGATATCTCTTGCAAAGCCAAGGATACACAAAGGAAGCAGAAATATTGCAGATTAAAGTCCTGGACATGAGGAATAGGATTCTTGGAGTGGAACACTCA
This sequence comes from Laccaria amethystina LaAM-08-1, assembly GCA_000827195.1. NCBI lineage: Eukaryota > Fungi > Basidiomycota > Agaricomycetes > Agaricales > Hydnangiaceae > Laccaria > Laccaria amethystina. The sequence continues at coordinate 110,572 of KN838628.1, forward strand.
GATACAATTGACGCCATGGCAAATTTAGCAACAACATGGCGATACTTGGAAAAATACACAAAAGGAGAGGAGCTGGATATCAAAGTTCTAGATGCAAGAAACAGAATTCTTGGAGTGGAACATCTAAATACAATAAATGCCATGTCAAGTCTTGCAGCAACATACTATTGTCTGGGAGAAAACACTGAGGCAGAGAAGCTGGACATCCAAGTTCTGGATGCAAGGAACAGAATTCTTGGAGTGGAACACCCAGACACAATTACAGCCATGGCAAATCTAGCAGCAACATATTGGAACTTGGGAAAATACACAGAGGCAGAGAAGCTGGAAATGCAAGTTCTGGATGCAAGGAACAGAATTCTTGGAGTGGAACACCCAAACACAGTCCATGCCATGGCAAATCTTGCAGCAACATACTATTTTATGGGAAAAAACACAGAGGCAGAGAAGCTGGAGATGCAAGTTCTGGATATAAGGAATAGAATCCTTGGAGTGGAACACCCAGATACAATTTATGCCATGGCAGATTTAGCAGCAACATATCGAAACTTGGGAAAATACACAGAGGCAGAGAAGCTGGACATCCAAGTTCTGGATGCAAGCAACAGAATTCTTGGGGTGGAACACCCAAACACAATTTATGCCATGGCAAGTTTAGCAGCAACATATCGAAAGTTGGGAAAATACACGGAGGCAGAGAAGCATCAGGAAAAGGTGATTTCTCCGATAGATTGCCAGTTCAATCTGTAGCAAGATGTATGGAAAGTAGGCACCGTACCTTAGCAGGGCGCAACATGTAACCACATTGGTCATGATAGCATGCCCTATTATTTGATAGTGCCTAGAGCCGATTGAGGAAGCAATATCCTATTTGTTGGATGGATAGATACAGCCAGATCTATGCTGGCTATCAATGCTATGGATTACTACGGTTCAATTAGTGACTACTAGTTACATTTGAGAACTGCAAATATATCTATGTCAATGTAAGAATTTAAGTAAAGGTTTGCATGCTCCGAGACATTGTGTGAGCGCCGAGGTCCAGGTTCTGTCGATTTGAGCGCCGTGCAGAGTCACGACAAAATATTCTCAAGTCTGTTAGAACTCCGACATCATGTGATCATGTTGAATTCTACCCTTTTCCCACCCCGCTTTCTTCCCACTGTTCTTCCTTCCCACCGCATTACCCAAAGTCTATATTCGTGGTCGACTCTTGTCGGTCTTGAGTATTTGGTAAGTGCTCTTCTTCATCTCGACAAGCATTCCCACTTACAATCAGTTTAAATTACAGCCGTCTCTAGCAAATACTGTCTGCCTCGACATGGTTGCATCTCTCAAAACGATCGACGTCACACTCATCCGGCACATCCACTTCTGCCAGGACACCTTGTGAGCCGCAGCGCAATATGCTGCTTACCCTATTATACTCAAGCATGCTGATATTGCAGGGCTGATCAAAGGTGTTGAGGATGTGGGAAAGGCGGTCTGGTGGGCCCAACTGTATGTTTTTGTCACCCCTCATCCTTGTTCACCGTACTCACACCCCCGCTTCCCTCCTTGTCTCTAGAAAGTGCGTGCTTTCGTTCTCCCTCGTTTGCATTCGCCGCACTAACACCATCATTGTTCTCAAGCTGACGGACAAACAATGGGAGAAGATCACAGAAGTGGCGCCTCAGACATCAAAGCAGAAGCGCGAGACTATTTCGCTGATGGTTTCCCAGGACGGAGTCTTTCCAAGCGGGTCTGATTTACAACGCTCGTAAATGTGATCCCCAGTATGCACATACCTCGTCCTCGCCTTTGTGGGAACTCGTTCGTGCCATTCTTTTCTTGTCTAATCAACCCAAGTCTGATCATATTTCTATAGACCCTGATACTGAACCACTACCACCCTGCAGTATCACTACATGCCCAACTGGTTTTGAGTTAGCTGATGATGAGGGTTAACGTTGTTCTGGTAGCAATAACTCCCATTGTTTTTATCAAGTATTAGAAATCTATTATGACTGGCCCCGAATGGACCTGCTTTTTGGCTTTCATTCTGCTTCAACTGAGTGTCCCTCAAGCTACCTTGAACAATAGAGATCACATAGAGCTATGTACAACTACGAAAATTTGAATCTATCAAACTCTGTGATGCTACAGTGCAATCATGCTTAGCTATAGACGTATTTGTAGTGATATGTATTTGTCAGTGCCTCTACCACGAACTATATTTCAGGGGGCTCTCGATGGCGCTACCAACACTATCACGTCTACATACCCCAATATCGCAAGTGCATTTTTTCCTGATGAGCTGGAGATCCAAATTCTGGATGCAAGCAACAGAATTTTTGGAGTGGAACACCCAACCACACTCAGTGCCATGGCAAATTTAGCAGCAACATATCGAAAGTTGGGAAAATACACAGAGGCAGAGAAGCTGGATATCCAAGTTCTGGATGCAAGGAACAGAATTCTTGGAGTGGAACACCCAAACACAGTCCATGCCATGGCAAATCTTGCAGCAACATACCATTTTATGGGAAAAAACACAGAGGCAGAGAAGCTGGAGATGCAAGTTCTGGATACAAGGAATAGAATTCTTGGAGTGGAACACCCAGATGCAATTTATGCCATGGCAGATTTAGCAGCAACATATCGAAACTTGGGAAAATATGCAGAGGCAGAGAAGCTGGACATCCAGGTTCTGGATGCAAGAAACAGAATTCTTGGAGTGGAACACCCAAATACAATTGATGCTATGGAAAATTTATCAGCAACATATCAAAACTTGGGAAAATACACAGAGGCAGAGAAGCTGGATATCCAAGTTATGGATGCAAGGAACAGAATTCTTGGTGTGGAACACCCACATACAATTGATGCCATGGCAAATTTAGCAACAACATATCGAAACTTGGGAAAATATGCAGAGGCAGAGAAGCTGGATATCCAAGTTCTGGATACAAGGAATAGAATTCTTGGAGTGGAACACCCAAACACAATTTATGCCATGGCAAATTTAGCAGCAACATATCGAAAGTTGGGAAAATCCACAGAGGCAGTGAAGCTGGACATTCAAGTTCTGGATGCAAGGAACAGAATTCTTGGTGTGGAACACCCACATACAATTGATGCCATGGAAAATTTAGCAGCAACATATCAAAGCTTAGGAAAATACACAGAGGCAGAGAAGCTGTACATCCAAGTTTTGGATGGAAGGAACAGAATTCTTGGTGTGGAACACCCGCATACAATTAATGTGATGGCAAATTTAGCAGCAACATATCAAAACTTGGGAAAATACACAGAGGCAGAGAAGCTGGAGATGCAAGTTCTGGATACACAGAACAGAATTCTTGGAGTGGAACATCTAGACACAATCAAAGCGATGTCAAATATAGCATTAAGATATAGAAGTCTGGAAAAGTACACAGAAGCAGAGAAACTGGAGACCCAGGCTTATGAACTAAGGAACAGAATTCCTGGAGCTGAATTTCCTCATACAATTGCCACCATGGCCAATATTCAAGAAGCCCAGGAGATTCAGGTTCTTGATGCAGGCAGCACAGTCCCTGGTGAAGAATCCTTGCATTCAACATAGCTTGTTTGAACCATCCAGTTCAAGCAGTTTTTCTACATATGACAATGAATTTTAAGAAAAAAGGCATGTATTCTGGTCATTGTTCTTTGAACCCCTTCTGATGTCTTTGTCTTCAGTCCAGTTTCTTTCCAAATTTGCAAAGAGAGTTTTGAAATTTTATCTTACATCAGCAAGTTGGCAAAAAAGTTTCTGGGTTTACACTGGTTTTCATTGGTTTCCAGGTTTCCGGAAACTCAGAAACTTGGAAACCCAGAAACTCATGAGGATCTTGTTAGTTATCTTGAGACTATTACAAATTTAATTACCAATTAGTATACCTCAGTGGGGGGATCAGGGTAGTGCTAGCCTCTTTATATAAGTAAGTGGCTCAGGGTCAGTTTACCAGAACGTTCTATTGGTCACATGATATTGGAATGTTCTAGACAACTTGAACGACATATATAAAGGCCACCTCTTTTGTGCTCAACCCCCCATCATGCTCTAGTTAACATGTGTATATAATAGTTATTAGATAATCTTTGCAAGTTTCCATAGGTTTTTGAGGTTTCCTATAGCTCATTATCTTGAGGGTTCCTGGGAAACATGACATAGGTTGCCAAGTTTCTGAGTTTCTCGGTTTTTTGCTGGTTTCCTGGGTTGCCCAGGTGTAGAAACCTGTGGAAACTCAAATGCATAGATACTGATGACTAAAATATCACATTTATTTCATAAAGAAAAACATCTTAATGATGACTTTGCAGGAACTAGGAGGTCTTTACACTCCCCCACATGTTCTGATCAGC
>KN838628.1:116319-127862 GCA_000827195.1 Laccaria amethystina LaAM-08-1
CCCAACACGATAATGCAAGCGCCCATGGATGCAACAACCCCCCCCCACTGATGAGAACAACCCCCAACGTGATGCCCACCCACGAACATGAGTGCCCTTGGATGCAACAACCCCCCACCAACAAGAACAACCCAACGCACGTCTGCAGACAGCGAGCGCCCACAGACAGAGACGGCCCCCCACTGCTGACGAACAGCGAATGAGGCCCCACTGCCTGTCTGCCTCCCCTTGTCTGTCCCCCCTTCCTCCCCCCTTTCTACCTTTCCTCCCCTCCCTCTGTCCCCTTTCTATCTTTCCCCTCTCCCTGTTTGTCTCCCTCCCTTTCTGTCCCCTTCCTGTCTTTCCCCCCTTCCTGTCTGTCCCCCCTCCTGTCTGTCCCCCTCCCTCTCTCCCCCCTTTCTGTCTTTCCCCCCTCCCAATCCTGATCTGTCCCCCTCCCTATAAGATATAAAGTAGTTAGGTAAATTTCATGTAGTTGTTATTTTAAATATATTTGAATTTTTTGAACTCTGTCCTGATAGTTAGAAACTCTGAACAGAACTGTTCAGCTCTGATCAGTGCTGAACAGTTCTGAACAGTTCTGAACAGTACCACTCAGCACTGATCAGAGCTGAACAGATAGATCTGTTCAGAACTGATCAGAACTGATCAGCAATGCTCAGCGCTGATCAGCGCTGATCAGAACCTGTGGGGGGGTGTAAAGTACTGGGAACTAGTACTTGATTCACCTACTATGGTCATTTCATACATTCCTCTCAATTATTTTCTGTTTCAATGATATCTTATCCTGTAATCATGTCTTGATATGCCATTGAATAATTTCTTCTTTGTCTGATTCATGTAAGTATTTCATACTTTCCTCTCCTGTACTTCATTGAAGTAAGCCCTTCTGAACTCCCTTTATTTGCCTTCCAACACCGTACCCATTAATTTCCACTGTGCTTCAAGGCCACTTCAACATGTTGTCTCATCTTGATGAACTATTTCATCATAAGGGCATAATATTATCCATCTACAACATTTGTGATATGATATCAGATTGAGTTCTGTTGAAGTAGGTTTCAAATTGGAGGATGCTCTTGACATAGTTGCATTGATGGTGACTGAAGGAAAAGTCTGTGAACCTAGACACAGAGTTTAGTTTCAGTGTCAGGAAATGAGTGAGATGACAACTTGTTGTATTACCTAGATGCAGAGCATACTAGATTCAAATCAGTATGTAGTAGGGCTGCACACCATACCTGTTGCAATGGGTACAATGGCCAGTTCTTACAGGTGAATACCTGTCCCGTTTAGGGCTTGGGTTCATTTTTTTTACGGCCATCATACGGGTGACAGGTCTAACTTACTATTTTATGCGAAATTCATACAATTTTGGAGTGGATCGCGTTGCATACAAGGTGGCAGCAAGCTGGAATAGATTTCGTCAAAGTAAATCAGCTGAAAATCCTGCCTCCTTTGGGTTCACGATGTTTCAAACTCTGTGTCGCCGTCCCAGACAACATCTTTCAGCTAATAAATATTTAAACAATGGTTGTTTGATGCTTTTAAGTCTAGCGAAATATTCCTAAATTGCTAAAACTATAAGAAATAGCTCTTAGGGCTTTAATATAATTTTTTCCCCTGTTACTCACAGCTGGTTAAGTGATGACACAAAAACTGGCCGTAATACCCGTTTACGGCCGTTTTTGTACCTGGCTGTACCATTTGAAATTTGGACGAGATTTCTACGGCCGTAATTTGACGGCCGTACCCATAAAATGGCCGGTGCAAAGCCCTAGTATGTAGGTAATTTGAAGTGGATAGAGAATACATAGGCCTCAGTATCAGGGAACCAGTAGGATGACAACTGAAGAAAAGGAGAGAGAAAGCAAAGCATAAGTATGTATGCCATTGATCAATCACATAACCTGGAGTCCTGATCATAGTAGTGGAAGAACAAACACTGCTAAAACATCACCATCAGGACAGAATGAGCATTAGATATGAAAGATTGTGCACTGTTATTTCAGAAAGAGTTTTCTATACTCAATTGATGCTGGGATAGTGGCTATGAGAGGCGTTGAAGATGATGATGGTGACAAGGTCATAGTGGTTGAGATCAGCATGGTCAGTTGGAAGGTTTGCATTCTCACAATGATCAACATCAGCCAGGAAGACAAAGGAAAGGGTGAATGGCTTAGTTAACCTATGCACCCAAGAAGTGTGTTAGGAAGGCAAGCTGACCAGTTGTAAGTAGTGACTAACAGTCATACAGTAAACAAAGTAGTCATGGTAGTTACATGAGAATAACAAGTGTCTCATCTGAATGCCCATCTACATCAGTGCTCTGTGTTGTTTCCTAACAGGTTATGGGCCCCAGACCTACCAACCATACTCTAACACTTACCTGGGCTTAAACATCCACTGTCAACAACTTTTATAACACCAAATATCTTCATTGCATCCCTGCTCTATCTGAGACATTTACAACCACTCCACACATCATGCCTGAAAGCTTGACAAGTGTCTCCACTATGTCTATGGAACCGACCGAAAATCCAACCATTCTGCTCATCAAAACCCATGAAGGCACTATTACCAAAGTAGCTGGTGATGGACTTACAGGTCTGAATTGGGTTACCTGGCACATGTGAGTGATGTTGCTCCTTGTGCTATGTGAAGTTGAGCTGTACATCCTGGGGGAAATCTTTCAACTGAAAAAGGAGGAGGATCTGATTGGGCATGACAATTGGAGGAATAATGACAATTATGCTAAGCACCTTATTACCCAAAATGTCACTGATGAACCTCTCGTTCACATACAACATTGATCTTCTCACACAGCCTGGCATAACCTCAAGGCAATCTATGAGAACAAAAGCCAGGAGACTGCTGTTGCTGTCATTTGAAACCCCTGGCATACCACTGCTGAAGAGGAAGATGACATCAGTAATCACCTTACAACCCTCAAAAAGTACTGGGAGCACCTCAATTTGGTTGACAACAGTAACTTCAAGATCCTGGAGGTCCAATTCAAGATCACAATTATCATCCTTACCACTGTCCTGGGACAACTTCACACAACCGTACATCAGTATCCAAAAGGTGATAACACTGACCCTAAAGTACATGCGACATCCCAGGAACTCATTGGAGTCCTCAAGGAGGAAAACATCTGATGTCTATGATGTGCCAGGAAACTTGAAAAACAAGAAACGGTCCACCAAATCAGGGCTTCCAAGCCCTCTCTTGTGAATTGCATCATGGATGCTGAGCACTGTCACCAATGTGGACTGCAAAGCCATATGACTAAAGATTGCAGATTCCTAGGCCAAAATAAGTGCAGCATCTGTGAAAGGTTCAGTCACAAGACTGAAGACTGCTATTCACAGAAGGCAAAGGAGCTAAAGCAGAAGTTGGAATGGAAAACCAACAAGGGTGGAAATAAGAAAAAGAAGTATATGGATAAACATAAGGAAGAGGTGAACAAGGGGGAGGAAATGGGTGATTAAGACAATGTTGATGACAAATGTCTTGTGTTCAACATCCATGGGTCTCAGTCCCCCAAGAGTATGTTTGACGCTTCTGAGGAAGGTTGAGTTTTTAACTTCAATAATCCTAATGTATACAATACTGATGAAATTGATCCCACTTATCTTTTATAACTGGCTTGCTGACAGTGCAACAACCTCACATGTCTGTCATAGATGTGAGGACTTCATGAGTTTCCACCTGTTAACTGCCACAACAGTGACAGGGGTAGGAAACTTAGAAACAAAGGCTGAAGGATGAGGTACCATTGTACTCACATCTTGGTGAAACAACCCCACATATATTCTCAAACTCGAGAATGTCCTTAATAACTGCAATAACCTCATTGCTCTCAGTAAATGGGACCAACGAGGAAGACAGTTTATAGGAGAAGGGGGAGTATTAACTCTCATCACAAAAGATGGAACTTTGGTAGCACAAGGCACCAAAGTAGGGAACAATCTCTACAAAATGAAGGTTGCTGTGCATAAACCAAAGACTAAACCTCCTAAAATTATTACTCCTCAAATCTTTTCAGTCAGTGAACCAGCTCAAAGCTGGGAACATGGCACAAGCGATTTGGTCATATAGGCTATCACAGACTACAGCACATGCTAGATAAAAATCTAGTTGATGGCTTCAGTGTTGACACACAATCTCAAAAGCCAGACTGTATTGCATGTACCAAATCAAAGGAAACTGTGGAACCATTCAGTAAAACAACTGAAAGGAAAACTGAACTCAGAGAACTTACTCATATTGATGTATGGGGAAAATATAGTGTTGCCTCCATCAATCAGAATAATTATTATATCCTATTTGTCAATGACTCTGAGAAATTCAGCACCACAGAATTCAGAAGTGACTCTGAATTCCTAAAACAAAAGGGGGAAGCTCAACAAAAGATCAAATAATATTTAACATACCTCAAAACACAGGATAAAAAACCAAAGGCAATCTATGTTGATTGAGGAAAAGAGTTTGTCAATATGACATAAAAACCTGGTGTCAGGAACAAGGGATAGAAGTCCAAATGACCGCACCTTATTCACCCTTGCAAAATGGAGCAGCTGAATAGATGAACTGTACCATTGTTAAACCAGCTTGTGTGATGTTACATGGACTACCTGAATTTCGATGGGAGTATGCCATAAGTCACTCATCATATCTCCAAAACTGAACATACACAAAAACTCTAAACAACAAAACACCATATGAGATGAGGTTTAAAACTAAACCAAATGTATCTCACCTATGGGAATTCAGAGTTCCAGTTTGGGTTCTACTTCAAGGTCAAAAGCAACCAAGAAAAATGGAATCCAAATCAAGACAACAAATATTTGTTGGCTATGATGATGGATCAAAATCTGTCAAATATTATAATGCAGATACCCACAAAATTCTTACCTCTTGAAATTTCTGTTTCCTGTCTCTCACAAATTATGAGACCCCACCAGAACCCATGATAATCACACCTGATGTACCAGGTGAGAGGGAGTCTGGGGGAAGCATGCAGCCAACATCAGGCAACGAAAGTGATCGCTTAAAATGGAAGTGAGACAATGAGGAAGAAGTACAAAATAAACGATGTACCAGAGGCATATGCAGAGACGACCAATATCTTCAAGATCCCTTTTCCAATGAGGAAGAAGAGATAAATGTAACAACCTCTTCATCAGATGAGAAATTATTGCCATTATAGCTGGTGATGAACTCACGAATATGAAAGATGCTAAAAAGTCTTTTGATTGGCCAGAATGGGAAAAAGCAATTCAAACTGAATTAACCCAGCTCCAACAAATGGGGACTTGGAGCTTAGTCATGAAACTGCCAAATGCTATTCCAATAGCCAACAAATGGATATTTATCAAGTACAAAGCTCAATTAGTGGCAAAAGAATGCATGCAATGATCTGGATATGATTACATTGAAACCTTCTCACCTGTTGTCCAAATGGAAACTATTTGAGCAATATTGGCATTAGTACCAATTAAACACTTGAAAATCCAACAAATAGATGTTAAGGGAGCTTACCTGAATGTAGTGTTTGGAAGTCCAGTCTCGTGACTGGAAAAAGACCGTAACCAGACCAGACCAAGACTGCAAAAGACCAGACCTGCAGTTACGGTCTTTTAATTTTTGAGAATTAAAGACCGCAAAAGACCAGTTAGGACCGGTCTTTTGTCGCCCCTTAAATACCCTTTAAAAGGTACCCAAGAACATATTTATTGGTTCAAAACTGACAGAGATATGGTTTAAAACGTGAAATACTGCGTAAAATAGTAGATGTATTATGTTTATTTTATAGAAACACCAATTCCTAACCGTATTTAACGTCCTTAGGCTCTTTTTAAATTTAATAAGAATGTTAATGTGGATACCAAAGCACATATTAATGGGTCCAAGACCGACGGAGATATAATTGGGAACATAAAAGACCATGGAAAATAGTAGATGTACCAGATTAATTTTACAGAGGCACCAATTCCCAACAGAATTTCACGTTCTTGGGCTTATTCTAAAGCTAATTTTAATTTAAATAAAGTTACTGCTTTATAATTTCAAAATATTAGCCTAAAGACCGGTCATAAACCGGTTAAAACCGGTGCAGACCAAAACTGGTCTAAAGACCGCAGACCACAGTTTTTTGCGGTCCAGTCCAGTCTTTTTAGCTTCTTGGAAAAGGCAGACTGGTTACGATTACGGTTAAGGCCCCTCAGCACCAAAAAAACAGACCAGACCGGATTTTTAAACACTACCTGAATGGGGAATTGAAGGGAAAAGTTTATATGTGTCAACCTGAGGGATACAAAGATAAGACAGGCCAGGTCTGTGAATTAGTAAAGACCCTACATGGCCTAAAACAGTCAGGCTGAGAATGGAATAAAGAATTCAACAAGAAACTCAAAAGATTTGGATTTCAATGCTTGGGTTCCAATCCATGTGTCTATATCAAATGAGATGGTGAGAACTCAGCTATTATGACAGTCTGGGTTGACAACATACTCCTATTTGCAACATACAATGAGCTCATGCAGCAAACAAAATTGGATTTATGCACTCAATAGGAAATGACTGATCTTGGTGAACCAACCAAGGTTATCAGTGTTGAAATAACACAGACTGAAAACTCTGTGACTATCTCGCAAAAAATATACATTGAATCTATCTTGGAATGCAAAGGTCTCAGTGAGATCAATAGTGTAGTGACACCACTTGATCTCAACCTTAAATTAAAGCCAAATCCCGATGGTAATGAAGGGAATTGAAGCAACTTTTTTGCAAGGCTTTGTTGGAGTTTTCTAATATAGGTTAAACCGGTTGTATCCAGTTACAACTGATCCAATCACACTGGGCCATTCAGACCAGTTTCAACTGAAGAGTGTTTGGTTGAAACAGTGATTTCAACCAAGTACAGACCACATTACAACCATATTGTAAAGTGTACTATACCGTCTACATCTGGCTATTCTAATTTGTAGTGTAGTGTACTCTAATCTGTGTAGTGCTTCCATTCTAATTTGTATTGTATTGTATTGTATCTGTAGTCTATTCTATTTCCATTTTAATGTTTACGTTGAGCAGAATTCAAACTTGAGGGCTTATGCTATTACTTACCTTTGGTTAGTGATCAATAGTTACCACTATACCAGTGGGTCATATATTTACATAGAATCTTGGGTTACTACAATGTCCATTTACCAGGTGTCAATAGAGGTAGACTTATATTGACAACAACACGATGCAGAAGCCCCATTGCACTTCACTCCTCAACATGGGCCTGAGTGTGTAAACCATTGTTATGACTACTAACAAGTTGAACACTGTAATATTACATGTTCAGGTTGTTTGGCTGGTTGCAACTCAGTTGAAACAGGTACCAATCTCTGCAAACTGACCTCAACCAGTCTCAACCAACTTGGCAGGATGCAGCCTGGTTGCAATCATTGATCCTGGTTACAGCTGGGAATCAACTGGTGTTCCAATGTGGTTGTAATGCCGGCCAGTTGTAACTGAAATAAAAAAACTCTGACATTCTTGGAGAACTCCAATTCTTGGCAAATAGCACAAGACCTGATATCTCATTCACTGTGCACCATTTAGCTGCCTACACTGCCAATCCAAGCATTCAGCATGTTACAGCATTGAAATGGATCCTACATTACTTAGCTGGAACCAAAAATCTTGGCTGAAAAACCCACAATTCCACAACCAGAGCAAACACATTGCAATCTGATGGCATTGGATTAGGGAACTCGTTGAGCATGACATAATTGAAATTGAGAACTGTTGAGACCCAGAACAAACTGTAGAAGATTGATAATCAGAGTAGATTATTGTAGTCGAAGTACAAGCGAAGTATTTATACTACTAAGTACTTATTGTAATATCGAAGGACTTTGCAAAGGTCTGAATACAGGTCAAGTCAGTATAATAGCTATGCTGCGTAAAGGTCGAAGCAGGTAAGTAGAACAAATAGAACAAATAGAGACGGGTCCAGCCGTAATGGGTAGTTCCGACGTAGAATTGTCTTCCAACACTCCCCCTCAATTCGAAGTCGGTGCGCGGAGTCCAAGTGCCGCTGCGAAGTGTTTTGCCTTCGGGCTCGGAAGGGCTTTAGTGAGTGTATCGGCTGTCATGTCGTCGGTAGGGCAATAGATGAGCTTGAGGGATCCGTTGTCGATGACGAAGCGAATGAAATGGTAACGTATGTCGATGTGTTTGGTACGAGCGTGATAATTGCCGTTGGTAGCGATGGCGACGGCGGATTGGTTATCACAGTGTAGTGTCGTGGGTTCCGTGAGTGGAGAGAAAACTTCTCCTATAAAATTGCGAAGCCAAATGGCTTCCTTGGCGGCGTGAGTAGCGGCGACGTATTCGGCTTCAGCGGTTGATAAGGTAACGAGTTCTTGTTTTCGTGAGCTCCAGGAGACGGCTCCTCCGTCGATGATGAATGCATAGCCGGATATGGCGCGCCTGTGTTCCTGCGAGGCGCCGTCGGCGTCGGTGTATCCTTCTAAACCATGTTTCCCTCCTCCAAATGTGAGTTGTAAGTCCTTCGTGCCCAGTAGATAGCGAAATACGCGTTTGACGGCTTCCCAGTGAGTGTTGCCAGGATTGTCGAGGAATTGAGATAAGGTCGAGACGGCGAAGGAGATGTCTGGGCGAGTGCCCACGCTGGCGTACATGAGTGACCCGATGGCTTCTCGATAAGGTACGCGGCGCATGCTGGCGATGTCGTCTGGAGTCGTGGGGCACTGATCCTTCGAAAATGAAATGTTAGGGTCCATTGGAATGGAGAGCGGCTTGGCGTCTGTGAAATTGAAGCGAGCGAGGATAGAGTCGATGTAGCTGCGTTGGGAAAGGGTGATGGTGTGTGCTTCACGGTTGCGAGTGACTTGAATGCCGAGTAGCCAGCTGATTGGCCCTAAGTCCGTCATGGGGTAGCATTTGTTGATGCGTTGCTTGTGTTCATCGAGTAAGGTCTGAGATGTGCCGGTAATGGTGCAGTCGTCAACGTGGATGGCGAGGATGATGGTGCCGGCACTGGATCTTGAATAAAAGACTCCGTGGTCGTATTCAGCGCGTTTGAAACCGAGTTCTTCGAGGGTACGGCACAAGGTCTTGTACCAGGTTCGTCCACCCTGCTTGAGGCCGTAAAGGGCCTTGTTGAGGCGAGCGACATAGCGGCGAGGGTCACAGCCCTCGAAATCAGGTGGAAGTTGCATGAAAATCTCTTCGTCGAGTTCTCCGTTGAGAAAAGCGCTGTTGAAGTCGAAAACTTCGATAGGCCAGTCATGGCGAGCGGCGATGGCGAGGATGGTGCGAAGGCTGGCGAGTTTGGCGACAGGAGCGAAGGTTTCTGTGTAGTCGACACCGTAAACTTGAGTAAATCCACGTGCGACGAGTCGAGCCTTGTACTTGGCGATGTGACCGTTGGCGTCTTTCTTGATATGGAAGACCCATTTGGATCCGACGATATTCTTGCCGGATGGACGTTTGACGACGGTCCAGGTGTTCGCTTTACGAAGAGACTCGAGTTCCTTCTGCATAGCTTCCTGCCACATTGGCCAATCCGATCTCCCCTTTGCCTCTGCCAGTGATCCTGGATCCATTCCCTCAGCCTCTAAGGCTGCTGCTCCCATCGCAAACTCTACCCCTCCAATCTCCAAGTCCTCCCAATACTCCCCCAGAGCTCCAACGTCGTCGCGAGCTTGAAGTCCAGTAGGAATCGCCTTCCCAACAATACGACCATTCTTGTAAGTGCCTTGGGTGAATCCTTCCCCGGTAAGAAGTCGATTGACGTAGGCTGAAGGCTTGATAGCGCGTTTAGGTCGTTCAGGAACCTCGGGAGAAGGTGCGCGTGAGGGTGGAAGCTGAGTGGTAGTGATGTTGTTGGTGGGATTAAGGGAAGGTTCATGTTTGGTGTTGTCGTTGTCGTTGTCGACAGGCTGATTGACATCTTCAGGTCCTATCTCCCCCTCAAGCGGCATGTCGTCAATGGAAGGTATGAGTACATCGTTCTCGTCGAACTTGACATTTCGTTCGACAGATATGGTGCGCCGGCCTGGCCAATAGATGCGGTGAGCATGTGTGCTTTCGTTGTCATATCCAACCCAGCGCCCAATGTTCGATCGTCCTTCCAGCTTCGAATTGGTGTCGTCGTGGACCCAAACCTTTGTCCCCCACTCGTGTAGGTTGGATAAGTTGGGCTTGCTGCCGGTAAGTGCTTCGTAGGGCGTCATATTGTTGAGAGCGCGAGTTGAAGTGCGGTTTTTCAGCCAATTCGCGTGCAAGACGGCCTCCCCCCACAGAAACTTGGGAAGACCGCTTTGGTGGAGCATAGCGCGGACGCGCTCGAGAATGCGACGGTTAAGTGCTTCGGCAACACCATTGTGTTCGGGGGTATCATGTGTGGTAAGACGTCGTTCGGTTCCTTGAGCTTGAAGGTGAGCCGTAAATTCATCACCAAGGTATTCCCCTCCACGGTCAGAACGTAATCGCTTGATCTTGACGTTGTGCTGGGTAGCCGCCCAGGCTTCGAAATGCTTGTAAGATTCAAATGTCTCGTCCTTCTTGCGTAAGAGGGTGATGCGAGAATAGCGTGTGTGATCATCGATGAAAGAGGTGTAATATTTGTGGTGGAAGATGGATTCGAGGGGTGATGGTCCCCATACGTCTGAATGAATTTCATCGCCGAATTGGGTTGCTCGTGGTGCTGACCGCTCCTTCTTGAGGGGCTTCCTCGTCGTCTTCGCATATTCGCATGAATCACACGAACCAAAGTCTCCCCCTTCCTCTAAATTGACTCCATTAACCCTCCCCTCCCTTACTAATTTCCGAACTGCTTCAGGAGCAATGTGGCCCATACGGCAGTGTAGCTGCTTCAAGGTAAGACCTTTCCTGGTACTTGCAGTGGATGCAACCTCTCCGTGATCCACACGATATAGGCCATTCGACGTGACTGGGACATGGCCAACGCGACGTTGCTTGGAGTCGAAAATACGGCAGAAGTTGGCGCGGAATAGGGTGGCGAATCCAGCGGAAGCGATGCGGCTGATGGAAACGATAGTAATACCCATGTCCGGTGCGTACAAGACATCCTTGAGTAGGATGGTTGTTGTTGTGTTGCCGTTAGGGACCTCGATTCGCATGTCTCCTTTTCCAGTTGCGTGAAAGACTCGTTTGTCGGCAGCAGTGATGGGGCGGGAGGCGATGGGGGTAAAATTGATAAGACGATGGCGGAAAGGGGTCATATGGCGTGAGGCACCAGAGTCGTAAAGCTCGCTCTCAGCGTTGCGAGTAGTTTCTGTCCCTGCCAAAACAGCACCTGCAAAGCTTGTGACAGGTGCTACACCGTCATCCGTAAGGTCGTAGATAAAAATAACCGAGTCGTCATCGTCCTCGGATTCATCAGCCAGTAGCTCGTCGTCAAGTCGGCTCTGGGCATCGTCAGTACTGTTTGAAACAGTCTCGAGTGAAGGGAGGTCATCGTAAAAGTCGTTGTCATCGTTGTCGAGACAGATATT
>KN838629.1:0-18135 GCA_000827195.1 Laccaria amethystina LaAM-08-1
CCCTACCCTTCCGGGAGGTTTTTTAACGCACCCACTGTTCCTATCCATCAGAAAACACGTCGACGACTTGAAGGGGAGTGTTGACATGCAAGTCACCTGACGTATTAACTACGTAGCTAATCTACGTACTGACTCATGTGTCTAACAATCGACGTGCCTCCTGCCTTCATCTCTCTACAGCTTATATCCTGGAAAATGTGGAGGGAGTACAAGGAAAATAAGTTGAGAGAGAGTAAACAGCAGTGTTGCTTATGTAATTTAACTTGAACACTTAGCACCTTTTTTGCTTAGAAGTCCAAGTTAAAAAAGCATAAAAGACTACAAAAATCCATTGGAGTCCGATGGAGTCCGATGAGTCCGATGGGAGTCCGATGGAGTCCGATGGGAGTCCGATGAGTCCGATCGGAATTCGACGAGTCCGATCGGACTATGGGGGGGAGGGTAAAGTATTGGGACAAGCAAACAATGCTCAGTCCCATGCCAAAAAAAAGTCCCATCGGAGTCCGACGGAGTCCGACGGATTTCATCGGAATCCATTGGAATCCATCGGACTCCCATGGGAATAGGTGGGGGAGGGTAAAGTCCTCCATTTATGGGCAGTGCTGCTAGCTGCTCATTGCTGTTCATTGGTGGTGATGGTGGTGCTCATCACCATTTGAGGGTGATGGTGGTGGTGGGTTGTTGTCCATTCATGGGCAGTTGTCATTGGTGATTCATTGTCACGTCTGTTGTCATGTGTTGGTGGGTGGTCATTGGGGGTGATGTCATCATTTATTCATTTTTCTTCATGGGCAGTCATTGTTGTTTGTCATCATGTGTTGTTGGGTGGTCCATGGGCAGTTGTCATTATTTGGGTATGTGTTGGTAGTGATCATGGGCAGTTGTTGTGTTTATTGACCTAGGTGGTTGTTGTGGGTCATTGTCACTGTGAGCAGTCATTGCTGTTCTTTGTTATGTGTTGGTGGAGGTTTTGGGTGGTTATTGTCATTTGTCTTCTGTTGGTGGTTTTGGTTGTCCATTGACATCATCCTTTGTTGTGATTTATTGTTGTTGTTTGTTCATTGTTGTCACCATTGTGTATTGCTGTTACCATTGTCAGTGACAATGGTATGGCTAGACAATGTGGTGCATCCAGATGGATTATTGACATGTCACATTGTTGCCAGTAATGTTTTAAAGTCCAGTTCAGTTCAGTTTTTTACCTCTCAATGAGGTAACTGGAAACTGCAACCAGTCTAGACTGATCCAGATATTAAGGGACTGTAGCTGGTCCATTTGAGACCAGTCCCAAATGGTCCACAATGAAAAAAAAAAAACCGATCTTTTATTGTAAAATTTATTGTACCAAATAACCTAAATATCATGTACATTGCATACATAGGTAGAGATTTAATTCTCTGTAGAATTATCAAAAATTTGAGCAATTCTGTCAAGATTTGACTGAGATATGGTGAAAACAGAAAGGACATACATTCAAATTGCAGTTTGTAGTTGCAACTCATTTGGGATGTTAAATAAATAACATCACATGGTAAAAATGTTTATGTGTGTTGTTGTTATTTTTATGATGTCATATAGCTGTACATAAAATATTTATAGGTCAGGTAAATTTACAACAAAACACACTTACAAAAAATGTTTTGGCCATATCTCAAAATTAAGTAAATATGTGTGAGTAAGGTACAACACATGATGGGACAAAAGACCAGTTGCAACTGGCCTAAACCAGTCTTTTTCAGTTTTTAAATATTTACAAAAACACAGCAAATGGCAACTGCACTGACCCCAAATGTGGGCAACTGCAACTGGAAAAGACTGGACTTGCAAACACTAGTTGCCAGGGTAGTTGCTCATGGGGTTGTTTGTGGGGCAACTGGGGTGGTCAGCTACTGTGGGTGGTTGAGGTTGTTTGCTGATGTGGGTGGTGTTTGTCATTCAGGTTGTGGTCATTGCATTGTGTGGTGGTGATGGTGCTTGGTTGAAGAAAGGAAATGACATCACACATAGTGACAATGGAACCATGTTGAACTTGCACATGAGGATCATGGCTGGAATTTTTACCTGTCCCATGGAATTCCGCTGCATATTCCATGAATTTTAAAACTTTTTCAGTATCCAGTGAGACTCTGGACTAGTGTTCACAAGTCCAATCTAAAAGACTGGAAATATGCATAGCACTGCACTGCACTGGACTGCAGTCCCGTCTTTTTTCCAGTTGCAGTTGCCCAAATTTAGGGTCAGTTTGGTTGCCAGTTGCCATGTTTTCATAGATATTTAAAAACTGATCAAAACCAATCAAAGACCAGTTGCAACCAGTCTTTGATCTGATCTCTAAATGTTTGGTCATGTTTACACTCCCCAAACAGAAGTGTCCCACGATCAACCACTTCCAATCCTCTGCCTTCAACCATCCCCTTCCACAATACCTCACCAGTGCTGCCCACAACCACAGTACCCAATAGCTGCCACCACCTCAATCATTGTCAACAACCCACAACCGTGACACCCTGCTTGCTTCAGCACAACAAGGATGGCATCGTGATGCCATGTCAGCACAAGGCATGTGCTGTGACAACACTGATTCAGTGTTGTCTGACAGTGCCAACACACAATGTCATTACTCTGCACATGTACCAGCCCAAGTGAGTCAGCGGCACCCCATCTGCCCCTATCATATATTAACACAGAATTCAGGTGCCATGTTACTGTCAGTGATGTGGCAACCAAACAACAAATGATGAATTGATTCATTTGTCGTTTGAACTTACCCCTCCCCATCACAGACAATAATGGAACCCAGCGATAACACAACACAATGCCAACAAACAACGATGACAATATGTGACTGTCAACACACCCACCTGTGCCTTCAACATACACACCTGTGCCTTGAATGCACCCATGCCCTCTTCATTAGCATAAGCAAGGCAAATGACCATGCTGCCATTGCCACCCCTTTAGCAACATCCAGACCACCTGTCTTGGAACTAAATGAACAAACACAAAGCACCCAAATGATGACAAGCGTTGTTTGAGCCTCAGGTAATCTATTATTTCTTTTCTCTTTTCTTTCCCTGCAAGCACCTGTTTTCAGGGTAATGTAATTACTTCTTAATTAGTTTTATAATACAAAGTCTTTACTACAGAAATAGCAGTTGAGATCGGCCTTTTGCTGCAACTGAACCAAACAAGACCAGTCCTATTCAGTTCAGTTGTCCTCAAAGGATGGGCAACTGTTTGGACCGGTTGTGGTCCACAGTTGCCCACTTCAGGGTCAAAAAACCAGACTAAACTGGACTTGAAAACACTAATGCCACATGACTGTGACCACAATGCCCATGCAACACAGCAACCATGAGCATGTGGTGAGACTGCAACAACAATAAGACAACCATAAAATACTTTTTGTATAAAGTTACCCCATACATTTACAATATATATGTGTTCAAATATGAGTGTTGTATAAAATTTTGAGGCAGCATAACATTATTGATAGAAAGTGATTAAGTTACACAAAGCTATTAGGTATGTCAAACATCAAGTTCTCAGGATTCCTGAGGACTTTATGGTATTTTTGTTCAAAGTGTCCATCAGAAGCCCAGCAGACATCCACTGTGTCCATCCAAAGTCCAGCAGATGTCTGACAGACTCAGAATTCTGGCCAGCCCAACCATTTTTTGCTTCTAAGTTGCTTGAGCAAACTTTCACCAGACTCTGCCTGGTCTAGCAGTGGAATTTAGTCGAGTCCAACAGAAATTGCAGGGTCCACTGAAAGTCTGTTGGATTCTGTTGGAAAGCAGTGGGAGTGTAAAGTACTGGCTTGGTCTAAAGAGAGGAAGAGACTGGATACAGATGCAGGAAGGGATATCACTGCAGATCTGATAAGATCTGCCCTGATCAACTGTGCTGACACTTGTTCTCTTGGAGTAGAGTGTCAGTGACCTAGTAATACACAATAACACTTGCCTATTGGGATGAGCTGTGATATGATGCTTGCCCAAAAGCAATAGATGCAGTGGTGGTAAAGAAGTAAGAAGGTAAATTGTCACATGACTACTACTGACAAGTAAGTAATGGAAAGTAAACAATATAAAGGAAGGATAGAATCTCATACCCTTGCTACAGACATGACAATCCAGGATGACAATGATAATGCAACCTTAATGCAGGATTGCCACATGGCCACCCAATGCCTCACCCTTGCTACAAATGCAAGACAGGGGAGCAGTTTTTTTCTTTTCTTTACCATCTCACTAATAGACTGGTCCTCCCCTACATAGGGAAGATTTTTGTTTCCTTGTTTATAATTCTGTTGGCAACACCCCACTGTTGTGAGCAACTGCTCACAGGGTGTGCATGTACTTAGTTTTAGTCAAACCTAAAAACATGGCAGTAAAACTGGTTGAAACCAGTCTCAGGACTGCTACCAAACCAAATATGAGTGGTTCTATTCAGTTCAGCTGTGGTCCTTAAATTTGGAGTGTCAGTCTGAACTGGTTGCAGTCTATGGTTGCCCCTGTTGGGGGTTGAAAAAATAGATTAAACTGAATCTTAAAACATTAGAAACAGGTGATGTGAAATGGCTACTTGCCGTAAATGCTCCATGAATATGATGTCATCATTTGAACAGTTTCAGTAGGGGTACTTGCAACATACAGTAGGATTTACTAACTATCATAGCCTATAAAGGATTGTGTGTAGCTATATAAACCTATAGTACTTACAGAGACTATATAAATATGACCAAATTACAGCAGAAAAACATTTTCCTGATGAAGAACCCCACTCTTTGCATCCAGAACTTGGATCTCCAGTTTCTCTGCCTTTGTGTATTTTCTCAGCTTTCCATATGTTCGTGCTAGATTTGACATAGCATAGATTGTGTCTGGGTGTTCCACTCCAAGAATCCTGGTCCTTGCATCCAGAACTTGGATCTCCAGTTTCTCTGCATCTGTATACTTTCTCAGTCCATAATATGTTAATGCTAGATTTGCCATGGCCTTGATTGTGTCAGGGTGTTCCACTCCAAATATTCTGGTCTTTGCATCCAGAACTTGGATGTCCAGTTTTTCTGCCTCTGTATAGTTTCCCAAGTTTCTATATGTAGCTGCTAGATTTCCCATGGCATTGATTTTGTCTGGGTGTTCCCCTCCAACAATTCTCATCCTGGCACCCAGAACTTGAATGTCCAGTTTTTCTGCCTCTGTGTACTTTTCCAATTTTCTACATGTAGCTGCTAGATTTTCCATGGCACTGATTGTGTCTAGGTGTTCCACTCCAAGAATTCTGTTCCTTGCATCCAGAACTTGGATCTCCAGTCTTTCTGCCTCTGTGTATTTTCCTAATTTTCTACATGTAACTGCTAGACTTGCCATGGCATTGATGGTGTCTGGATGCTCCACTCCAAAAATTCTAGTCTTCATATCCAGAACTTGGATATCCAGTTTTTCTGCCTCTGTATATTTTCCCATGTTCCTACATGTAGCTGCTAAATTTGCCATAGCATGGATTGTGTCTGGGTGTTCCACTCCAAGAATTTTGTTCCTTGCATTCAGAACTTGTATCTCTAGTTTCTCTGCCTCTGTATAGTTTCTCCATCCATAATATGTTGATGCTAGATTTGCCATGGCCTTGATTGTGTCAGGGTGTTCCACTCCAAGAATTCTGGTCCTTGCATCCAGAACTAGGATCTCCAGCTTCTCTGCCTCTGTATATTTCCCCAAATTTCTACATGTGGCTGCTAGATTTGCCATGGCTTTGATTGTGTCTGGGTGTTCCACCCCAAGAATTCTGTTCCTTGCATCCAGAACTTGGATCTCCAATTTTTCTGCCTCTGTATGTTTTCCCAAGTTGCTACATGTAGCTGCTAGGTTTGCCATGGCTTTGATTGTGTCTGTGTGTTCCACTCCAAAAATTCTGTTCCTTGCATTCAGAACTTGGATCTCCAATTTCTCTGCCTTTGTATATTTTCTTAGTTTATAATATGTTGATGCTAGCTTTGCCATGGCATTGATTGTGTTTGGGTGTTCCACTCCAAGGATTCTGGTCCTTGCATCCAAAACTTGGATCTCAAGTTTTTCTACCTCTGCATATTTTCCCAAGTTTCTACATGTAGCTGCTAGAATTACCATGGCACGGATTGTGTTTGGGTGTTCTACTCCAAGAATTCTATTCCTTGCATCCAGAACTAAGATCTCCAGTTTTTCTGCCTCTGTGTATTTTCCAAGGTCATTATATGTTCCTGCTAGATTTTCCATAGCATGGATTGTGTCTGGGTGTTCCACTCCAAGGATCCTATTCCTTGCATCAAGAACTTGGATCTCCAGCTTTTTTGCCTCTGTATATTTTCCCAAACTTCTACATGTAGCTGCTAGATTTCCCATGGCATGGATTGTGTCTGGGTGTTCCACTCCAAGAACTCTGATCCTTGCATCCAGAACTTGGATCTCCAGTTTCTCTGCTACTGTATACCTTTTCAGTCCATAATATGTTGATGCTAGATTTCCCATGGCTTTGATTGTGCTTGAGTGTTCCACTCCCAAAATTTTAGTCTTTGCATCCAGAACTTGGATCATTAGCCTCTTTGCCTCTATGTGCTTTCCCAGGCCTAGATATGTTGATCCCAGACCCTCCATAGCTTCAATTGTGGCTGGGTGCTCCACCCCAAAAATTTTGTTCCTTTTATCTAGAACTTTATTCCTCAAGGTTTCTGCCTCCTTGAAATGCCCTTGTTGCTGCAAGAGCCTCCCAAACTTTGCATAGGCATCATCCATGTAACTGACAATATTCTGATCATCTTCTGATTTGAAATACTCCATATTTGCTCTCACATGTGTGACCAAGGTTCTCTGAAATCCATATGGCTGGCCTGCATCCCATCTTAGTGAACAAGACAAAATGACATATGCCATTAAGCAACATTCTTTCTTCTCATTCAAAGTCAATCTGTCTCTGCCCCAGGTATGAACCAGTGGATGCATGGCATATACACAATCAGATGGCCCTTTCTTAATCAAGGAGAACGACAGTAATATCCGAATACCCTCTCTGAAGACAAAGTTATCCCATGTACCTGATTTATTAAGAGGAAGTAGCCTTCGGTCCAGCAGAGAACTAGCAAGAGGCAATTTTGAGCTAGAATTTTTCTTGTCTTCTGCCAGGGCAGCATATGAAAAGATTTCTTCAGCAATATCCTGATGATGGAAAAAAGGAAATAATTCCAGAAGGAGCATTGCACTATTGGCTGCATTGGCCTTATAAGGATCATTAGATTCAGCCTTTTGTTTGATTTCTTTGTGTGAAAGCTCCCAAGTTTCATAGACAGTTCTGTTATACTTAGAAGCCCCAGTAAATTCAGAATGGGACAATAATATTTTTCGATGCTCCAAATATTTTGCAAGATAGTCTCCAATACTGGTGGCTCCAGAAGCAATGTAAGCACCAGCCTGATCAATAGCAAGAGGAACACAGAAGAGCTCCCTCACAATCTCTAAAGCATCAGCTTGAAAATCTATCCTGGATGGGTTCAAGCAACTGGATTTTAGAAGTAGTTCAATAGCATCATTTTCTTTCATTTCTGTCACTTCAAGAGAATTCTCAGGGGAAGTCAAACATTGCATGGCAGAGTTACGACTAGTTATCAGAATGTTTCCCCACCTTCCAGGTGGAATATAAGCCTCCAGCTCAGCAGGTGATAGAACATCAGCATTGTCAAAGACCATTACATAGTTCTCTTTCAGCAAGCCAATCCAGTGGAGAGCAGATTCAGGTGAGCCATCCAGTCCACAAGACTGGGCTGCAGGAACATTATGGATACCCCTGAGTCCCTGTGTGATGGTGTCAACTGTGGAAGCATCAATCCAGAAAACTGAAGAGAAACTGAAGGCAATTGAAATTTTAGAAATGAGGGTTGGATCTGCCTTTTTAGTGATACTTACCAGTCAGACATTTCTTCCACAAACTTCAAGAAAATTTGAGTCTTCCCAATGCCACCCATTCCATGTAGCAGGAAGAACTTCCTTTTCTCAGCTAAGTCACTTGTGTTCGTAGAAAAATGCTTCTTAAGTTTGTCGATGACTTCTATACGGCCTGTGAACCGATTGCTCGGATTTGGCATAAGGGGAATGACCCCATCGGACGTCGTCTTATTTCCATAATTGTTGATGTGCATCTACCCAAGATCCACGCTATCAGCGTGGTTCACCACGACATTTACATGATAACCATTCTACTCACAGCGTCAGCGGTATTGAATGTGGTGTTGCTAGCAACAAGGTGGCGAGCAGCCGAAAGAACGCTCGTCCCACTCATGTTAAGGTACTGAAGGTGGAAAGGTTCAGAATGAGGGAAGGAAGAAAGGGAGAGCGTCTAGAGGCCAGGAGACCCCTAATCTAGGCGCGTGTTTTGGACTATTTTCATCTATTTTTATACACCTTAGACACGTGCCTGTGCTTTTCGCATGCTAGCTCTGTATGGCACCTACAGAGTTCACGACAAAGCAATGAAATCCGCTGGGGCCGAAGGCGCCTATTGTGATGGGGGTTGCTTTACAGTTGGACTCCGCATCTCATCGGTTTTGGAAATGAAGGTGCGACGTGTACGCCATGGACACAGTAGCCTCGGCCGACAATCTTTTGGGTGGCAGTGATCACTGCAGATTTGGCTGGGCTGTGTCAAGTTTCGGCCCCCGAAACCAGAAAAAGGTACCCGATCTACATCTCTCTTTTTCGCCATAACAGACTCGAAATGAGTGGCCAGATTATCGAGGCTACAGCCTCCGAAGGCACAGAGTAGTTGGCGAGAACGTCAAGTGAGTTCATATTATTTCCTATTCTAAACCGACGGTAGTTATCGATTGTTTACCAGTTGGCTCTATTGAAATCCCAGTGTAGTCTCTCGCACACCCACCCCCTTCTCTCTAAACCGAATGTCGATGAAAAACTAACCCTCCTCCGCGATGCCTTTGTCCCCACCATTCTCTGCAGCGGCGACACGCCTGCTACCTCCCAATTCCACCTTCCCTTCTACTACCTATTCTCGACTGCAGAACCCGACTACCTTGTTGACCCTTTCGCCGTCCTCCTCGATTATGTCGATCATTGGGAAGGCCTTTCATACGGTACGTACGCATAGCCTCCTCGTTTCAGCGCGTTGTAAATGCGACGGAGCCCGGATCTTGGGTAAGATGAGGTTCTCGTCTTGCTCAATGTCCACGAGCGGATATCATGGACGTTTCGGACGAATCCTCTTCAACGGAAAGGTAGGAGGGGGACTGTTGAATTGCAAGGGCGGTGCACTGAACGTTCACGGGACCCCATTCGCTCACCCGGTTTACCTTCAAATTCTCTCTCCTGAAACCCAGGGCCACGGTGAACTCGCCTCACCTCCGCTATGGTGCCGAAGATTCGATTCCTCAGCTGGCACCGGCGTCTGGAAAAGGAGTCGAAGTGACCAAAGCGGTTATTATGATGGGTGCGTAGCAGTGGTCTCGATGGCCATTTTATAGTCCTCCGCAGTCTTTACCTCTGAACGGTATCCGTCCGAATGTCGGCTGCAAGCTTCAAATTTCATTCTGTGTCACACATCCGTGCTGATTTTGAAAATAGAGGACCACGTTAAATTCGTCGCTGTTGTTCTCAACACCGCCTGGAAATTGTACGCAGGAACAGCGAATCGGCGCTTTTTAGGCGAAGTTTTCGTCGAGGCTGATGTGACACAATGTCGATTTACCCGATTAAAGAGACGAGTGTCTGGAAGTTTGTTCAGCCAGGTGTGACAGGGTAGTTCTGCTGCAGGCCGAACCAGAAGACCGTTGTGGGGGATGTTCACGTATGCGGGGTTGAGGTTGGTGGGCTCTACTCAAAGTCAACGCCGCCCACATCACGTAGGGTACGCACAACACCTTTCATTTAGATCTTATCCAGCCGTTAACGTTTTTATGTATTCTAGTCCAACCCCAGCATATGGAATGGCGACACGAACCGGTGGAGCCTCGATTTTCAAGGTGGGTGACGTTCAAGGACGACAATCGCACTCTTTTCGCTGCCTGATCTCTTATTGTTCCCGTTTTCATGCGCAAGATACCGCGACGTAACCCTCAATCCTGCACCCATACTAAGGACTAGCGATCTGTCTGGCAATACTGTGGTCCCATCAATCTTCGTAGCGCACTCCTCCCCTTTCAAT
Source organism: Laccaria amethystina LaAM-08-1 (assembly GCA_000827195.1). Taxonomy (NCBI): domain Eukaryota; kingdom Fungi; phylum Basidiomycota; class Agaricomycetes; order Agaricales; family Hydnangiaceae; genus Laccaria; species Laccaria amethystina. The sequence goes on from KN838629.1 coordinate 10,186, forward strand.
TACGAGGTCAACTCGATCCGCAACACTCTCATACAACCATCCTGCGGGTACCGCACCTCACCTACCTTCCAATTGCGAAACTCTTCTTTTTATCAGGTACGTGAGTCAGGCATGTTTAAATTTTGCACCTTTTTCGCTGTCCCCAAGGAGACCACGAAAGCGCAGCTTCGATGGCTCCGGAGGAGAAAGGAGGTGGACGTTCGAGCAATGAGCAGGCTGACGTCGTATATCGCCACCATGCTTATCACCAGATTCCTAACGTGAACGAAACGCCACTCTAACACTGTGAATCAGCATCCTTGTTCCCCCCCTCTTCATCGAGCACCAAGGCGCCGTGAATCCGAAGAATCAAAGTTTGATCCCAGGTTTGGCTCAACAACCCCCTCGGAAAGAACGTTGAACCCTCGAAGGAACGAAAGTCCAAGGGGCGGAGACGACCGTTTTGGATTTGTGCAGTGGCGTTGTTGTCCTGGGGATTGTGTGGAAAGAGATCAAGCCGGCGTGAGGCTGGAGGATGGTTGATGCAGTGAGAAGTCGATGTCGGTCGGGAAGGATGGGAGTCAGTGACAAGTCGGAGGAATGCGAGTGTCTGAGTTATAACGGGGTAATATACCGAATGCTACTAGAGGGTCGAACCGCTGTGGGGTGACAATTTCTCTGGCCCGAGGTGTCTGCTGGAAGCGGAGTTTCCGCGTAGTCTGCCGGAGAAGACACCTGGTGGCAGGGTTGGATGGGGGAAGCATCAGGAAAATGACACGCTGTCTGATTGCCTTGTCACAGGCACGTAAGGCACATTAAGACAGATTTGATGTGTCTTGTCAAAGCTATGTACCTTTCGGTACAAGATCCAGATGCCTGTCACAAGGCCATCAGACAACCTAAGACGCCGACAGACCCCAGGCATTGCGGCCTTGTAACAGACATTATTTCTTAGTTCCAGGCATGCTCGTCTTATTTCAACCATTCAACCACACTATTCCAGGCATCATAATTCATATTGTAGAAATAATATATTATATTGTCGAGCTAGTGATACATACAACGAGACAGACTTATTTACAAAGAAAATACTGCTAGCCTGGTCATCGACGGTTGCCACTCCACCGACCCCGAATTCCCTTGTTTCGAGAGTCAGCTAAAATCGATGGGTGGGTGGCAAGAATCTGTTGGCCATTTACGGTTCTGCGGGACAATGAAGCGACGCATTGGCGCTGCGCAGCACAGACCAGTAGTGTTCATGAGGGAGGATGAAGACAAATCACACCTTGAAATCCCAAGCTATCTCATGAACAAGCCTCTGGAAGGGAGGCTTCGAGGTGGTAAGTGGTAACGTCTGATTCCCAGAGAGCGACGGTTCCCGTGTGGAACCTGTGGGGCTTCTGGACACCTCCAGTGGCAGTCTGTAATGTAGGGAGTCATAGTTAGTGTACATTACAGAAACATCTGGCGATGACAGCAGCGTTACCGCTACCGACGATAACGAGGACGAGCACATTGGAAAACCTACCTGTGCAGTCTTCATAGCGGCCTTGGTTGCGAGTTGCTTGGGCAGCGCTTCAGCTGTCGAACGAAAGGTTGTGATGAATTGCTGGTCAAAAAGGGAAATTGAGACACTGACCTCTGGTAGACTTGTAGGCTGTTTGCTGTCAGCGCTAACGATGACGAGAAAGAGAAGAACAACAGTGAGCAAGGTGAACGTCGAAAGAGACAGCGAGGGAGCGGTGTTACCTTGGTGCGGGCCATCGATGAGCTTGATGCGAGATTCGTGTGGTTGTGTAGTGATAGAGGAAGAGGGAAGGAAGAAAGACGCGCAAAGTTCAATTTGGACCATTCTCACGATGTGGCTACGCAATCGCGTAAGGGCCGGCCTCTTCAACTTGTGCAAATAATGTTCATTCTTCTCTCAGTTTGTCAGTCCCACGTCCATCACAACTATTAGAGCACGGACGGACATGCGCCCCAAACGTAGTTTGAGAGGTGAGTTTGATGCTAAACGGACTATAATGGGCTTGGGGAGGAAGGCGAGGGTGTGAATACTTGTCTCGAAAACGAAGCAAACAGAGCTGACTGCAAGCGAGGGTGGGCACCAATATGATACAGCTTATTTCATATCTTAAGAAGTCTAATGTATTCAAGGAATGCGCGGGGTTGTTCTCTGACTGTCTTACACTGTCTGAGTAAATGTCTGATTGAATCAGACAAAACACCCATCATAAGGCCGAACAAGGCCCAAGCCCAAATTCGGACATAAATCAGCCGTGATCAGGCGTGTAAGCCCGATCAGGCGAAGTGTCATTTTCCTGATGAGAGGCTGGAGCACCTCAAAATATTATGTTCTGTAGAGTCCTTTACTATTTCCTAAAACATTTCCCCACTTCTTAATGATAGTTTCACCTTGGTTGTACAGACTCAAAGCTGGATTATCTTGTCACTAATTGGAAGTGTATGTAAAGGGTGTGGGGAAGATGAAAGACCTCGAAAACAACACCATTGAACAAATTGTGATTGCAAGGTTACATGTGGCAAAAGCCGAGATGAAAATTACTATATATGGAAATATATTCCCATGGTAGTTAGTTAGTCCAACATACATAGGCCTTAACAAAAAATTCGACCCCATGTCTGATCTTTTTTTAGCGACACCCCCTTGGATACTTCCTCCCATTTCTATCTATATCTGAGCCATCAATCTTGTTCTGACAGGGCCTTGTTGTAAATGTACGGAACTCAGAGTCAGACACAAGGTGATGACAACTGTATTTGGGTAGCTACCTGTAAACATATGGAACTATAGTAGAGGTAACGTAAGTCTTAGATAAGGAAATATAAGTAGAAAAAATCTCACCTCAGAGTCAGACACAAGGTGATGACGACTGAGGTGAGGAAAAATAAAGTTCAGGTTTATATACACGAAAGGTGGTGGCTTGAGTAAAGACTGGTAAATAACGGAGGCAAAATGGAATGAAGGAAAAGGAGATAAAAGCAGACAAATAAAAGTGTACACTTAAACAACTGAGGGCACGAGGGGTCTTCTCTAACACTCCCCCAGACGATGAGGGACCTCTAGGCATCCAGTTGAAGTGCTCGGATGGGCTTTTGGTGGATAACGCTGGGAAGCGGTTTGGTAAAGATGTCAGCGAGGTTTTCCTCAGACGGGATTTGGATGAGGTCAATCTCCCCCTCTGCTACTCGTTCCCTGATGTAGTGATGTTGAATATCAATGTGTTTCATGTGTGCATGTCCTTTGGTATTGAGAGTGAGGGCGATGGAGGCGGCATTATCACTGTGGAGCATAGCAGGGAATTTACACGTGAACCCAATTTCAGACATGAAAGAAAACATCCATAGTGCTTGTTGAGCAGTGCAGGTGAGCGCCATGTACTCTGCCTCTGTGGTTGATAGAGCCATGGTTGCTTGGCGCTCCAGGATACAGCACCCCCAGCCATGGTGAATACGTATCCTGAGGTAGATCAGTGCATGTCAATGTCTCCTGCATAATCTGCATTGACGAATTCGGTGGGATCGAGGCTGCCTCCACAGTGGTAGGTGATTTTGTAGCTGAGCATTCCCTTGAGGTATGCAAGGAGATGAAGCATTGCCCTCCAATGCGCTGGTCCAGGGTTTGCCTGGAAACATGCGAGAAGGCTGAGCGTGTATGTGATGTCTGGGCGTGTGGCGACCTATGCCCACATGCATGACCTGAGGGCCTCTCAATATAGTTTGTTGTTCATGTAGTGGTGGTCTTCGTCAGTTTTGGGGCAATCAGACTTGGATAGAATGGTTCCTGAGGGCAGGGGGGTGGATTTGGTGTTGCAATGCAGCATCCTGAAGCATTCTAAGACACGTCGAAGGTAAGCTTCTTGGGATAAGGAGATCAGACCCATTTTCTCATCCTTCTCCACTTGAATCCCCAAAATATATCCCTGGTCCCCTACATCTTTAATCTCAAAACCTGCCTTGACTTCGCTCTTTGCTAGTTATTAAAAGTCCAGTTAAGTCCGGTTTTTTGACCCGGAAGTGGGCAACCGTGGACCGCAACCGGTTCAAACTGTTGCCCATCCTTTGAGGACCACAACTGAACTGAAGAGGACCAGTCCTCTTCGGTTCGGTTGCCCCTAAAAGACTGATTGAGACCGGTTTCAACTGCTATTTGTACAGTATATCCTTTGTATTACGGAACTACCTACCAACGAATGAAATTACCCTGCAAGCAGGTGCTCGCAGGGTGGAAAGAAAAGAGGCATGAAAGGTAAACTACTTGAGGCCCAAACGACAACAAGTGTCATTTGGGTGCTTTGCATTTATTTGTTTGGTTCTGAGCCAGGAGGTGTGGACAGGACCCCTGAAAGTACCCTCAGATGCCATATCCCAAAATGCCCAAAACCGGCCAATTTTTATCCAGCTGGTTTTGCCAAAATTCTATCCGGATATTGGATTCGGCCTTCAAAAAATCCAATTTCTATCCGGTCCTGGATCGGGCCTATGAAAATCACTATTTTCAAAAAATCTGCACGAAAGGTGTGAATTTTGGCTTGGTGGGCCCTCCTAGGTATTCTCTGGACGTCTGTACATCAGGAATAAGTAGAATCTACAGAGTGAATGTAGTATATGTATTATACATGCAGAAATTTGAGGATAAGCAGCCTATTCTTCATCTTCTGCAGTTATTTTCTGCTTGAAAGCCTTCAAGGCCTGTGAGACCGTCCCTTGATTTTTTTTAACAACTTCCAATTATCTGCAGATATTTTGAGGTCATTTTCTGTGATTTCTGGGGTATGTTTGGGGGTGCATAAGAGGGCAGACGGTGGGAGACGATCGAAGCGAAGAGTCTGCATTGCTTAAGTGCGAGGGATGTCATGGAACTGAGAGCCAATTTGATGCTCGAAGACCTTAGCTGCAACATAGGAGGGCAAAAATGCAATAACAAATCCAGCCCCATTATTCTGCCACGCTACACAACAAAGTGATCCGTGCTTCACCGAGTACGTTGAGGAAGCTGAATTTCTTGAAAATATGTATGCGATGTTTCAATTGTTCAGTTGGCGGCAGTTGGCAGCGGCGGTGGGCAGAGGCGCATCTTAATTTTCGAGCTCAGCTTCAATCCCATGTCAACAATTTTTATAGAGCAAATTTCTATCCGGACATCGGCTTAGGCCTTGCCTAGCCACACCAATTCCTATCCGGAAAATCGCCTCTGGCATTTCTCCAAAATATTGAAATTTCTATCTGGGCAGACCTATGGAATTTCAAAAAATTTCGCCAGTTTCTATCCAGTTCTGGACACAGCATCTGAGAGTACTTTCAGGGGTCCTGTGTGGACATTGGTGGAGGGGTAGTATGGGCAGCATGGTGGTTTGTGTTGGCATTGCTTGTGCTGACGGATCGGGCATTGGTGTGTCGTCCATCGGCGACATCTTGTGTCGTTGTTGGGTTGCGAGGTCGGCTGTGACTGGGAGGGATGATGGTGTAGTACAACAACAAACAAGGAATTAGCTCATTCGTTGTTTGGTTGCCACGTCGCTGGCAGCGACGTGGCACCTGGATTGACTTTCAATACGAGGCAGGGGAGACAGAATTGTGTGGACTTACCTGAGCTGGCCCAACCACATACTAATGTCGACGGTGATGATGTTGTGTGTCGTCACCATCAGACAACACTGCATTGTAGTCGTCATGTTGCAGAGACCTCAGTGGCCTCGTTCACCACTGACGCAGCATTGTCAGGTCATTTGTGTCATGTCAGGGCGTGTTGTCGTGGTGGTGGATCATTAACGAGTGTGGGTAGTGGCGGCCGACGGCGATGGTGGTAATGGTGGTACTGGACAAGGTGTCGTGAACGGCGTGTTGTGGATGGTGTGTGGTGGAGGAAGAGTGGTGTTTGTTGTTGAAGTTGTTTGTTGTTGTTGAAGTTGTTTGCTGTTGTCGGAGTTGTTTGTTGTCATTTATATGTCATGTGTACTCTACATTATATATACTGTGAAAAGACCGGTTGCAACCAGTTCGGACCGGTCTTTTTTGGTCTTTTAGTTTTCATGAAACCTTCGGACTGGCAACTGAAAAATTTCAGGATCAAGGGCAACTGCAACTGGTGGGTGGATCAGCAACGCAGCAGGAGGAGGAAGGGCTGCAAGAAGGATGGAAACAAATTGGAACCCATGATGGATGTGATAACATAGTGTGAGACTGAGAGTCCTGAGGCCTGATGACTGAAATGCAACAGAAACAATGTTGAGGCAACGTTGAGGGCCGATTGAGATGCAGCAGAGAGTTCCTATGCCGTTGTGATCAGATAACAATTGTCTGAATAGGGATTTCTGTATGACAGTTTCTAAAAAGGAAGTACAAACAGAGCCTTTGCCGATGGTGGCTGATTGTTTGTAAATATGCCAGCCGTCGTGGAGGGGTTCAAAAAAATAAGAGTTGCACTAATTGAAAAAAATGATTGAATCAATGATCGCATTTGTAATGTAAACCTTATATTTCGCAGGTCAAATAAATATCTTGAATGTATCTCATTTTTTTAAAAAACCCTGGAACGACAGCTGGGTAGGAGACTGGCAAAAAATATTGTTTTCATGTTCCTTTGCATAATCACTATTCCATATAATTACAGCTTTTTTTTCCAGTCAGGATCTTGTGATTAAATGCTGGATGCTTACACACAAGCTTTGAAAACAATTGTACCTTGGTAATAGCTCACATTTATGTCATAATATCAATGTATTTTTGATTTTCTAAAAAGGTACAGAGAGGGTGAGCAGTAGACTCGCGACCTGTTCCTTACCTGGACCCTTCCCTTTTCGTACTACTTGCAAACAACACCAACATCTATCACAACAGTACCAACATCTACCTAAATTAGGAGGCAGAGTGTGAAAGGCAAGGGTACCACATAAGGACTGGGCAGAACAGATACGATTCCAAGGGGTTCCCCCTAGCGTGACGCTGCCTTAGAAAATTTTGGCCTCAACACATCAAAAACCGGTCATCTCACGATTGACTTTTTCAACATCTCGAAAGCTGTAGATTAAGATTAAATAGGTTAAAAAAATGAATTCTTTTTCGAAATCAAGTGAGACTTAAGTACTGGGGTGTGGGGGAGGGGGAGTAGACAATGGTAAAGGGGGAGGGGTTGACAGGTATGTAATTTCTAAACTCCAGGGAACTCAGGCCTCCTACAAATGCAGATTGGGGCTGTGTTGGAGCAAAGTGTACAATTTGGTAAATGGTCAGGTACTCGACAGTGATGATCCACCAGCAAAGGATGTGATTTCAATCAGACTACAACAACTGACTGACAGTGCAAAGAACCCGTTAACAGATTATAATAAGGCCTTTACATGACTTCAACAACAAAGACGCATGAGGCAAATAACAATGCAGCCACAGTCCACCCCATCCACACTTCCAGTCCCAGAAATAGACCACAACAACCCTTCGGCTACTCCAGTTGAACCCAGCAGGGTGACCAATATAGACAAGGAAGAAAAGGCAGAAGAGGAAGAGGAGCTGGGGGAGGAAGAGGAGCAAGAGGGAGAGTTGGTTGAGCTGATGGACGAGCTTGAACATGGGTTTGAGGAACCTACCCTACTGAGGCTGACAGAGGAAGATGTAGCCTTCGACATGAATGAAGTGTTCCATGTTGATGGTGATGATGATCTCGAGGCACCAAGTGAAGAGGAGGAAGAGGGTGAACGAGGTGAAAGCGAGTTCGACTTGTAATTGGTAGTGACGAAGCAGTACTTTACACCCCCCCACAGGTTCTGATCAGTGCTGAGTGGTACTGTTCAGAACTGTTCAGCACTGAACAGTTCTGTTCAGAGTTTCTAACTATCAGGACAGAGTTCAAAAAATTCAAATATATTTAAAATAACAACTACATGAAATTTACCTTACTACTTTATATCTTATAGGGAGGGGGACAGATTGGGAGGGGGGAAAGACAGAAAG
>KN838629.1:18473-120593 GCA_000827195.1 Laccaria amethystina LaAM-08-1
TGGTGGGGGGTTGTTGCGTCCGAGGGCGCTCACATTCGTAGGTGGGGGTCATTCTTGTCAGTGGGGGGTTGTTGCGTCCGTGGGTGCTCGCGTTCAAGGGTGGGCATCGCGTTTGGGGTCCTTCTCGTTGGTGGGGTGTTGTTATGGGGGGGTTTTGTCGTCGTGGGGGCTTTTCGTTTTCCAGCGGCGAGTGTTGTCCATGGGTGGTCGTCCTTTGTGGGTGGGGGACGGTTGTCGGGTGTGGATGATGGTGGTGGTGTCGTCCTGGCTCGTTCAGGTTGTGACGTGGCGTTGCCACATCATTGTCGACCGTTGTTGCGTCGCCCCGTCCTCTCCGGCTCGTTTTGGTTCTCGTTGACCGTTGTCGCGTCGCGTCGACGTTCTGCGCTCATTTTGGTTGGTGACGTGGCATTGGCTCGTCGTGTTGCAGCGTCGTCGTCGACAGTTGTCGCGGACGTGTTGGGGTGTGCCGTGGTTGTGGTTGTGGTTGGTGGTCGACGGGCATTGTGGGCGGTGTCATGGTGGTGTGGTGGTGGTCGAAGGCGCTGGGGTGGGGAAAGATGGGGCTGTTGGAGGTTGAGGAAGAAGCGTGAGACGTGAGACGTGTCACAGAAGACGCATGATCGGCAATTGCCAAATGGTCTCACGCACTCAGGCAAACGGCCGAACATCGATTGCGAGCTCAAAACTCGACCAATCAGGACGTTCTATATACCGTTAGATTCTAATTGATGAATAGAACACTGCCATGTAATTTTTATTTCAAAATAGTAACTTGAAACTGGTCAAAATGTGCATTATATTATTCTGACTCATGATAATAAACATATCTAGTATTTAGATCTGATTATTTATGTACTAATTGTTCTTAAAAGCCAGCTAGGAGCAATGTTGTGGGTTGATAATATTTTAATTGATCACAGAGGTATGAGATATAGGAAAATGTAACCCATATAGGGTACTAACTTTCATATATATAATACAGCAGCATGGTGCAGTTGGATATTGCGAGTTTTTAGGTCATGTGACTTGCTTCCGAGAGGCTGAGAGTTCAACTCCTTGTGTGGGCAATCTTTTTTAATTAGTAAAGACTGCTCTACTGTTCAACATTACTTAGTTCTGTTCAGTGTCACTCAGTTCTGTTCAGCGCTGATCAGCACTGCTCAGCGCTGAGCACAGCTTTCAGTGGTTCAGCGCTGATCAGTTTACTCAGCGCTGAGCACAGCTTTCAGTGGTTCAGCGCTGATCAGTTTACTCAGCGCTGAGCACTCTGATCAGTGCTGATCAGCACTGAGTGACGCTGAGTGAGCCATTGCTGAGTTGCTTTCCAGCCAAAATGGCTGGAGAAGGACGTATGCATAATTCTGATCAGTGCTGATCAGTGCTGATCAGAACATGTGGGGGAGTGTAAAGACCTCCGACGAAGCACGAAATTTCACTACAGTCGTTTGCATAATTCTGTGAACACCGAAAATTCTTTTTTCGGGCATGATGTGACAGATCATCTGATCAAGCCCAGCCTCAGATTGCTCAACTGAAGCCTCGCATGTTGATCTTTCGCCTCTCAACCACTCTCTCCATCATTAGATGGTACTAATCAGCCTCACCCCTCTCTCTTTTACTTCTCAAATAGTCTGATCAGTATTTCTTTTGCTTCCAATTACTCTCACTGTCATTCTTTTGTACTCAGCATTGCCCCCACACCCAATTTCAATTCAAAACTATCAATATGTGTTCTCTTTCTCTCTCAGATCCCGCAACTAGGTGTCCAGCAGCTGATCTTGTGAGGCATGGGCATGGTTATCAGCTATCAGGGCGCGGGAAAATGCCCTTTTTTGGGAAGGTAAGTCACATCACGCCACAAAAACAAATTTGGGTGTTCACGGAATTATGCAAACGGCTGTAAGTCGGACGTGACAGAGCGTGACTCGGTCAAATGTGGTTCGTTGTTACCAGCCGTTTCACACAAAGTAGTGCGGAGTGTGAAATGGCTGGTCACGAGCCTAGGTGAGCAGGCTCACAAAAGGGAGATTGCACAGCCACTTGCTATAACATAAGCAAATGCATAGCCACCTGCTATAACATAAGCACATAGCCACCTGCTATTATGTAATAGCAGCTACAAACACTGGCAGTCTGCCCACATGTGACGAACGTCATGTGAGAGAGGTAGTGACGACGAGGGCAGGTACAAGAATGGCTTCTGTCATACGATCTTGACACCCTGCATGGAGTGGCATTCCCATGATCATCGAAAGTTCGGGCGATGATTGTGTGCGGTACCCAAACTCCTGTTCTACTTAAAGCCGACGCGGCATAGACTCCAATTTTCTAGTTTTCAGCCAACCCAGCGACCAACAATCTCTCCAGATATATCGTTTCCACTCACTTCGCGCGTCCTTTGACCATGATCAAACGTCGTCTTTCTTCACGATAAGCTGCTAGCGGAATTTTCTCCGTTTTGCGTAGGAGTTTCCGTTGGACATTAGTTTTCATTCTACCTCGCCGTGCTGTGTACACAGCAAATTTTTTTTTGGGGGTAACCTACTCGATGTTCGGGTAGCAGACACTACTATTGCCAAATCCGTGACAGCGACAAGTGTCGATCCTGTCTACTTAAAGCGTCCCTATTAGGCCAATGATTTTTTGGAAGGAATGCTACAAAACATGTTGCCTTCTCTTTTGGACCGTGGACCGTGGAATCCATTTTTCCGAAGCGTTTGATTTGATGCAGTTGTTTTAGGGTTATTATTTAATAGTAAGAGACAGCTTCGCAATCCTTCTGGGTAGATGAATTTGAATTGGATGCATCTTGTCAATACTTAAAGGTCGATGATATTGATTTTTCTAAGACTTTTTTACTCCAAGCCACCAAACTAAGGGCGTCCTGAAAACAAAACGAGTATTCATACCCTTGATAATATTATCTCCGGTTTCACGCTTGGGAAAAATGGCGAAACCCACCCAGAACTCTCACCATCCACATCTACAATCCCGAAAAAATCATCAATACCCACCCAAAACCCAAAAAAAAAAAGTACACACCACCAGTGAGACCCTGGCCATACTCTAATCCCGTTGAACCACCCATCGATCCTATAATCCCGCCACGCAGACTCATCCTTTACATCCACCCCTTGTCTCCCAATCGATTCTATCCAAGTTAGAGTTTCCGTGTGCAGGTGCGCGGTGTCCCTGTCGGCGGAGAAACCTATCCTTCGGAGGGGATGTCCAGCGCCCAAATGCTCGGGGGAACTAGAACCCGAATGCAAGGGCTCCGTGCCCGAACCCGATTGCGAAGACGACTTCCAACCCAACCGCGCCCTGACCATCTCCACGAATAGTTGGTGGCTCTCCGGCTCCATGCCATCACATCCCATATCCAGCACCTCTAAATTCGGGACAAGGAGATAAGACGTGATACCACGGAGTATTGCGTCCGAGATCGGCTTTACCGTGGTACGTCGGTCGGGATAAAAATGCATGCGTAGTACATTCACGGCTGTACCAATGTACTCCAAGGTGGGGAGCAAGTACTCCGGGCCGATACCTACATTGACCATTGAAAATTCTTCAATGGAGCAAGAGGACCGGTCGATAAAGTCCTGGAAGCATGCTTGAGACCAATGCTTCTCCCCTTTGATGGTGAGTATCCGGAGAGAGGGGGCGGTGATGGCGTTCATGATGTTTAAGATCGATATCCGCCCTCGAATATTCAGCGTGTGCAAATGGGGCAGGGTGAGTTTTTCGTCTGGAACCACAGACACATGGTTATCATTGATGTGGAGCTCGCAGTCGCGGATGTTCGGACACGTCTTCAGAATTTGCAGTATATTCTGCGAAGTTGTCGCATTGAGCGTTAACGTGTGCAGCTGTGGGGAAGAGGTCCAGATCATGGGTACCATGTCACCCAGACTCCTGAATCCCAGATCGTGAACTTGGGGATCGACGCTATCAGGCGGGAAGCACAGCTCGAGGTTTTCAAGCACCGTAGAATGCCCCGCAGAAACCTCTTCCTTGATATGCTCATAGTAAAGAAGGTCGCGGAGACACATGTTCACAGATTTCCAGCGTGAGAGGTGTTGGAAGAATAAGTTGATAAACGACTGCACGTCGTCAGGCCTCGGGTTGCACCCCCGATTGGTGTCTACTGGTAAGCAAATCGACAAGGGCATGGATTTGGATCGCTCCAGCCATAATTCGGCCAGCGGAAAATCTGGGCTGCACGTCCCAGTGCTGAAGCGGAGTACTTTGAAAGACGCCCAGAGAAGTGGGAGTGTGAGTGCTACGTCCCGCCAATACTTACATATTTGGCATAGGAGCAACGGGGCGTCGTAAGGATCAGCTTCAACAAAGCCCTCTGGAAGACATGCGAGGAAGATAGATTGGAGGATCTCAACGGGGACGCGCCGGATAGGGGAAAGGAGACATTTTTGGTAGGCTATACGCTCCCGCGCGTCGGCTAAATCTCCGAGGTATGGCGCTAGGAATGATTCGAGCCATGAGACGCGCTTGATGTCGTCCGAGAGGTGCAAGGAAATCACATCCGCGTCGAGGATGTGCCCTTTTTCAGTGTGGGATCTGAAGGCTTTGGTGGGTATATATTCTGGATTTGAAAAGGGGAGAGTGAGAAGGAGTTGGGAGAAGGAGGGGAAGGGTTTTGACCCATGGTTTGTGTTATCGTTCATGGTGGTATTGGATTATCAGATCACGGCCCACGTGTTCCGGACTGCTGCGAAAAATATATTTGTTGCAAAATTGCTACATACAACTTACAAGTGACAAAGGATAAAAATTATCGAAGGTAATACAAAATAACTATGTAACGTAATGTATGCAGAACGAATTTTAGTGAAACGAATTCCAATAGGTAGTACAGTAATGTATTCATCATAGTCAATCTCCCCTCCTCCTCATAAAGCTGCCCGCAAACCGCCCTTCCAATCCCTCTCCCTACCCCACGCCTCCCCCTCCGTCATCTGATAAAGAGGCAACTTTGGGGGCGTATAAAGAGGCAGCGGGACTGAGTAGTCAATCTTCCGATCGCCATTCGAGTCGTAAAGCTGCGAGTACGGCGGGAGTGTTGCTTTGAAATGTGAAGGTGAGGGCGGAGATAGAAGCGAAGAACGTGTCGTTGTCGAGTCGAGCGATGGTGTTGAGGCAGAACGCAAAGGCGCCTCCCTTCCAAACCTAAGTGGGACTGAAAACCCCAATGTCTCCCTCGCCTTCTCTCCACCCTCTCCGGGTCCATCCAAATCGTACAGAAACGTTACATCCACCTTCAAATCGTGCCACACGACCCAAAGCGCTCCGGCCGCGCTCTCCCTAATGACCGGCTCGCCGCCCCACGCTTCCTGTTCCTCATCCACACTTGCTGAGCTCAGTTGAGCGAAGGGGACGTGTGTTTCCATGGTGTACCACGTTGGCGTTGCGTCGGAGGATAATTTAAAGTCGTCAATGAAGGCGTAGTTGTCTGAGGAGAGCTTATAGGTACCATCGTCACCGCGGGGAAGGAGAGAGAAGGACCGAGTGATGGCTTCTGCGTTGCCAGAAGAGGAGGAATAAAGGAGGGAGGGATCGTAGAGCGTGCTTATAGGGTGTGGGTCGCGAAGGGGGAGGTTGGGTGGTTGCATGGAAGCAGGGGGTAGTGAGAAGGATGTTAAATAAGCAGGAGAGGGGCGAGTGCGGAATTTTTCGTGTTGGATAATGTTGATGGATAGGCTGGCAATTTGTAGTCGTTTGCATTGGTCCTCCGTTAGGTCTTTGGTGCGCATGCGGAGCGTTATAGGTACCGATGTGCCTTGCGTGTTCACGAACTCTGGCACCGAAGCTAAAACTTGTATCTTTGACAATACCTCTTGGGGAATGCATGGGCTATCCTTCGGCGTCGGGTTCACGAGATAATTCGTTATCGGAGGGGGATGGGGCTCAGGCGAGATGAAGCGGTCGAGTTTAATGGGGGTGCTGGCGTCTACGGACTTAACACGCGAGCGAAAAGGCGCACAAAGCGTCGCAAGGCTCCATGAGTGGCGGTGGTTGTCTTCTGAGTCTAGCGTGATGAATTTTGCGGTAGCGCATAGCGCATACCGAACACCGAGTTCTTCCAATCCAATGGCGCTAGTCGCGGGTAGCCACCCTGGAATGGGGAGGTTAAATATGACGTTCCATTGGCCTTTGTACTATGTCAGTGGCGCGTCATGGTTGGTTTCGAAACACGTACATGGACTACCGTCTTCGTGGCCATGGTTTGTCAGCTCCATGTGCTCGGAAGGCGCAATGTCGCGAGAGACAGAGCAGAGGCGGATGGCGGCATACCCGGTTTCAGGTGTGTTTATTTCTGATTGGCCTTCAAACGTCAGGGAGACGGATTTCAGGAGGACTCGGGCGGTGCGGCGGGTAGAAAAAAAGGAGTAGGGCGATGAGAGCGAGATGGCAACGTGTCCTGATAGAGAGTATGCAGAGCTACGGTCGTAAGTATGAGGGAGCCACGGCAAAGCAATGGGACTTACAGAGGATCCGGATCGCCAAACATGTGTAGGCACGACGACGAGGGGACGATGTCGATTGAGACGGACATATGGGTGTGCAGACAAGAGGTTGCAAGACATGGTAATAACACAAAATGTTATATACACAAAGTACAAGGTGGAACAAAGCCAATATTGAGACGGATGTTCTTTTGTTGTCGTTGATAACGTAATCTCCCCGCTTTTGCCATCCTTTTCGGGCATGTTTTGTTCGCACAAGCAGCACGTGTACAACACCGTCCTCACGGTAGGCCTCCGTACCCTCGCGTTCGCTTGGGCATCCCCACCTCTAAAAAATATATTACACCCCGTCAGTGACTCCCCGACATAAACGCCGCACACATGCATTAACTGCGTGTCGCCGAGTGGCGCGCTTGCAAGTTGTAAAGAAGATCGATGGGAGGCTTTTTGTGATTAGAATCAATGGCACGCTTTGGCCGCAGTGTAAGTAGTAATTGATGGTGAGTCAGGTTTGCTTTCATTCTAATATTCCTGTCTTGGCGGGTTCTGACAAGCTTTTGTTTGCAGACGGGCCGTCCGGAATAGTTTGGGACCTTTGCTGACAGATCGAGGGCCTTGCGCGGTCGTCTACCTTCTATCTTGCCTCGTTTGTCTTCCTTTTAAAAATTTCACTGATCATTCTCGCCTCCCCGACAACCTGTACCAATCCCAGAGGATGCGCTGGAGCCCAAAAATAGCGGAGAAACCCGAATTGTCGAGGACCTTGAAATTAACAAAAAACAATACCAGAACATATGTATCTATTTTGTTGTGTAGGCTGGTACTTTGTAAATCAGAAAACCGTCTATCCCAAGTCTATCCACCTCTTGATGGCCTGGTGAGAACTACGGGAGTTTTTATTTCTGGCTTTTTATCTTCTGAACAGACTGCCTGCTATTTGTAGCGTCCCCCGTGAAAAAAACACTACTGAATAAATCTTCAAGGAGGTAAGTACCTGGGACTCATTGACCTGAGGTAGGGGGGGGGTCCATGAGGCCTTAAAAAAATTATATCTTGAGATAGAATTGAGTAAATTGAAAGGATTCGGCAGATCCCAGGAACGGAGATTAAATTCTTATTAATGAAATGTATGTATTCGTCAGAAATCAAGTTCCCACGCGCTAACCATGAACGAAAACGTGAAGGACGACTTAAAACCCTTCCCCTCCTTATCGCACCTCCTTCTCACTCTCCCCTCTTCAAATACAGAACATATACCCACAGAAACCTTGAAATTCCACACTGAAAAAGGACACATGCTCGACGCGGATGTAATTTCCCAGCACCTCTCCGACGACATCAAGCGCGTCTCATGGCTAGAATCATTCCCAGCGTCATATCTCAAAGATCTGGCCGACGCGCGACAGCGCATAAGTTACCAAAAATGTCTCCTCTCCCCCATCCGCCGCCTCCCTCCAGAGATCCTCCAATCCATCTTCCTCGCGTGCCTTCCTGAGGGCTTCATAGAAGCCAATCCTAACACTGCACCACTACTCCTATGCCAAATATGTAAGTATTGGCGGGACGTAGCACTCGCACTCCCACTTCTCTGGGTGTCTTTCAAAGTATGCCGCTCCAGCACTGGGACGTGCAGCCCAGCTTTTCCGCTGGCCGAATTATGGCTCGAGCGATCCAAACCCATGCCGCTGTCAATTTGTTTACCAGTAGACACCGATCGGGGATGCGACCCGAGTCCTGATGACGTGTGGTCGTTAATCCGCTTATTCTTCCAACACCTCTCACGCTGGAAATCTGTGCACATGTGCCTCCGCGACCTTCTTTACTATGATTGTCTTTTACCACTCAAGTGTGAGGTTTCTACAGGGCTTTCTCCGGTGCTTGAAAACCTCGAGCTGTGCTTCCCGCCTGATAGCATCGTTCACCCCCAAGTGTCCGATCTGGGATTCAGGAAGCTAGGTGACATAGTACCCATGATCTGGACCTCCTCCCCACGGCTGCACACGTTAACGCTCAACGCGACGTCTTCGCGACATATACTGGAAATTCTGAAGACGTGTCTGAACATCCACGACTGCGAGTTCCACGTCATTGATGATCGGGTTTTTATGATTCCAAACGAGAAACTCACCCTTCCCCATTTGCACACGCTGAACATCCGAGCGCGGATAACCATCTTAAATATCCTTAGCGCCATCAACACCCCCTCTCTCCGAAAACTCACCATCACAGGAGAGAAGCGGTGGTCTCGATTTGGCTTCCAAGATTTTATTGAACGGTCCTCTTGCTCCATTGAAGAGTTCTCGATGATCAATATACCTATCAGCCCGAGAAAACTACTCCATGCCTTGGAGCACATCGGCACCGCCGTCAAAATATTACGCATCCACATTTATCCCCAGAAATCTACCGAAAAGCCGATCTCGGACGCGATATTCCGGGGTATTGCGTCCTACCTCCTCGTCCCGGATTTAGAGGTACTGGATTTGGGTTGTAATGGCATGGATCCAGAGGACTACCAAATATTCGTGGAGATGATTACGTCGCGGTTGGGTTGGCACTCACCGTCTTCCCAATTGGGTTTGAGTACGCATTCGCGTTCTGCACAAACCCTCAGAAGGATATGTTTGTTCGCTGACCAAGACACCGCACACATGCACGCGGAGAACATAAAGTGGATAAAATCGTTGAGAAAATATGGGGTGGATGTAAAGGATGACTCTGCGTGGCGGGATTATAGAATTGATGAGTGGTTTCACGAGATTAGGATTTGGCCAAGGTCTAATCGGTGATGAGTGTTCTTTTAGGGGGGTTTGGGGGGGTGAGAGCTTTGAATGGGGTCTTGTGGCTGACCTGGACGTACCGCTAGATGGCTTGCGGAGGGACTCTAGTTCTGATTCTCCTCAACTTGTGTTTTGCTTCATGCTTGTACTACCATTATGTAAATTATCCTCCGAATTACTATGGTTTCATTAACCGTGTGGTTGTGGCCCATTTAGGGGAGTTGATTGACTCAAATCAACTCCCCTAAATGGGTCGGACCTAATATCCAGCGAAGATGAGAGAGAGCCTGTCTTAGTTCATCTTCTTTCAAGACTGTGGGGTTGCGGCTTGTTGCGGTCGATCTGGGGGTTTAATGAAATCGAGGTTTGTTTACCTTACCACTTCTTGCCAAACACTTCGGACTTCCTAATGAGCATGACCACCTCGCCAACGGCGTGTCAGTGAATTACAACGCTAGGTTAGGTCCTTGTTCTCTTTTCTATGACACCTCGTCACGAACCGTTGTATTGTTGACAGGTCCTTAAACGCACAACTAACATCCTGCATGTTCCGTCTACCCAACGTCTACCTGTCATCAAGCAATGATCAGGACAATTTCCAACCCTCGAGCAGACAGTAAAGGTATTCTCAAGGTATTCTATCTATGGGCCACGGACGTGTGACTCCCGACATCGTGCGGTGCGCGTTGCTATCTACGTGTGCTTCCCTCTTGGCATTCCACCAAACAAAATCACCTGCATGGTCGTCGAAGTATCTCGGTGGCGTACCTGGCTTCTCGCCGTATACCTTGTGCGCTTGAGAGTTATCACCCACCCTCGTCTTTTGAGGTACGTTCTTCGTTTCCCCATTTCACAGTCATCAAAGGCTCATGCTGCTGGCGGCGTAGGTCTTTGGAGAGGACCGCCCTTAGCCTGCCTCTTTGGGCGCTTCTGCCAGTGGTCTTAACGACACTGCCATTGCTTTCGTCCCAGGCCGTCTCGGTGTTGATCCCAGCACGGTTGGATATCAGAGTGGGTACACTGCGGCCGCGCTAAAGTTCGCATATGCCAGACAAACCCATGTGCGTACACTTACAATATGCCCACCTCCATCGTATCATTGACATCTTCTGGGAATATAGAAAGGAGTCCCTTTCCTCAAAGCTGTCCCCAACGTTGCCTGGAAGAACGACAAAGGTGTTAATTCAAGCCAAGTACGTAATGTCGTATTTCATCTCTATCCAGTGTATGAATGCGTTACAGCTAAAATCGCCTCTAAGAAGCCAACGGTCGACGCGAAGTCCGTCATCTCCGAGGCGGAACAGGCGTTCAACGGGAAATACAACGTCCGCACTGCCGTCCATTACCTAGCCCGACGTGATGGATCAGCCGCTCTCGTCCACGCTATTCAAATTCAAAACTAGGAGGTCAATAGCTGGTATGAAGTCTACGTCGACGTGTACTCCGGAGAAATTCCCTCTGCTACTGATTACGGGGCTTAACTTCCGGTATACCTATTCGACCTTTCAAGCGCCATCCGTCGCCAAATCGATGCTGCCCGCGTTCTTTTATCTGATCGATACCATGCATGACTGTGCCTATCGCTATGGATTTACCGAGGCGGCGTTTAACTTCCAGACACTTTGGAAAGGGCGGCAGTGGAAATGATCGCGTGCAGATCTCCATTCAGGATTCGGGCAGAACTCAAAACGCCAACCCCGCTACTCCATCTGACTCCTGAGTAAGCTCCGATTATTATTATTTTGGTAAGATTGAATGCTGACTTGATTTTTTAGCTGTCCTCCTGGACAATGCAGAATGTGTGATCTTTTCGTTGCGCTATTCAAGGACTAATCTATAAAATATATTTTTAGGTACACCTGGACTTGCACCACAGTACTTATGTATACCCATATTTATTTAGACGGCCAGCCAATCGCGATGATACGTTGGAGGCCGACATTGTCGTTCACGAGATGACCCATGGCATCACGAACCCAATGACGGGTGGTGAAACTGGAAGATGTCTCTAGACGACTGAGGCCGGTGGAATGGGTGAAGGGTGGTCTGATGTCAGAGCAGAGTACGTGTTCGACACCTTCCTTCGATTATATACTGATTCCCTCCTTGTCAGGTGGTCCGAGCAGAAATCCGCCACTGGCATCACCGACTACGACTATGTCACGAACTATAAGAACGGCATCCGCACCCATCCTTACTCGACTTCGACGTTCGTCTCTTTTTTTTCGCTGCTTCTGACGCTGCCGGCTAACATGCATTGATAGTACGACCAACCCCCCGAGGTATTCGAGCATCAGGACTCTCAACAAGGTTCACAGTACGTGGTCTTCACACCTCCACGCATTCTCTTTGCTTTTTGTCTGACCCTCTCCGTTACAGACATCGGTGAAGTCTAGGCCAACATACTGCACAACGTCTACGCAGCCCTCGTCGGCGCACACGGATTCTCGACGACCGCAAAGACCAATCCCGACGGAACCCAGGGCAATGTCATGTTCCTGCACCTCTTCCTCGACGCTCTCTGCTTACAGCCCTGCAACCCAACGTGTAAGCGGTCCATCGGACCTTGAAAGTTGAAGTTGAAACACTTTGTGTTGTGGGCTTTCCTCGCCTCTCACATTATACTTTGCTAACGCGCCTTTCAGTCGTCACGGCGCGCGACGCATGGATACAGGCAGATCAGAACCGCTACGACAGTGCCAACAAGTGCTTGTTGTAGAAGGCCTTTGCTAGTCGGGGACTTGGCGTCAATGCGAAGAGCTACGCTGATGACTCGAGTGTTCCTTCTGGGTGTTGGGCGGCGAGTTGGAACTGGGAAAAGAATATCAGAAGGAAGAATGAATCTGTTTTTGTGAAATTGTTTGTTGTATACTAAAATCGTCAACACTGCAGCCTGGATTTGATGCCGCGTGCAGATCGGATTTAGGTCGACGCAGATGGGCGACGCCTGAGACTTGGCAATTCTTTTTGAAGCCCATCTGGCAGTAATTTGTTTACCGATGCTGCTTGGAATCCCTTTGCGCTCTCGCTTTTCATAAGTCTGGACTCCAGTACCCTGTCAATTATGGGCCGCTGTGCGGCGTCGGACCGAGGAATTCCATGTAACTAAGATGAACGGCCGCAAGCTTTGACCTTTCTACGAAAATTGTCTTGCGCACATTGAGAATTTTGCGACAAAGTTACGCCACTCCAAATCGGTACTTGGATGCACAGAGAATGACCTGGAATTCGAATAACGTCACTCTCATTGAACGTACATATATCATTAGCTTCTCGATGCGGTCCTCCCTTTCACCGGGAATCAAGAGGGATAATTTCAGGGTGAGACCACTTCTACACTTTCTTCATATAAGTGACTTGATTTAGGCGTTCCTTTGAGACAGCGCGGTTTCCTTGAGTAAATTCTGTTCAAGTGTTATCTCAAAATATGAAAGGTCAACCACTCAAACTAGGAGGCAGACTTCCGATTCGTCGGCGAGTAGGTGGTACTACTGAAGCCCTGTTTTTGGAGGTTCGGTTGAGCGCTGCTCTCAGAGACTTGGGTGAAGGGAATCTTCTTTGGATCGACAGGAAGGGATCGGGATCAAGGTACGCACCTGTGCACCTCAATTAATTGAATTTGCCTAATGCGGAAGGACCACAAAGTACCCCCAACAGTCTACTGCGCCTTTTGTATTTCGTTCCTCACATCCACACCGTTTTAAAATGAAATAAAAGTGTATGCCATCCCCAGTTATATTTTTGTGGCATATGGCAGGCCGAAAATAATACTACTTATAAGTTAATGCCCAATGAAGAATCATCGCTTTCACAACATAAGTTCACAGTCTAGTACTGACAGGAATACATGAATACAGGCATTCCTTTCAAACCCTTAAACTTAGTCTAAATAAAACTACTTGCCATTGAAACGGCGCGTCATCTTTAATCTCCGTCCTGTGAGATTATGGAGGATCTTAAAAAACGTAGTACAGTTAGGCCAGTGTAAGAAACTTCATGAGAATGAACACAAGAGCAAACGCACCTCGACAAAAGCGTCAGCATGAACAAAAAATCTCGAAAGAAAATACGTGGATGACGACCTCTAAACCTTTATTGAATAATGCTGAGCGCTGAGCGCTGAGTCTCGGTGCCTGACACTGCCTGTCGTGTATCTTACATACCCCCTGGAGACAATCCAAGATTGCGGCAATGCTCTAAATCTTATTGGGAGTTTATTAACGTACTCAAAAAAGGGTCTTCGTCTGTTGGTGGCTCTCCGGGGATGTCCAGAATATATACAGCCAAATAAAGATAGCTCGGCGGCACTACAGTCGTTTGCATAATTCCGTGAACACCGAAATTTGTTTTTTGTGGCGTGATGTGACGTACCTTCCCAAAAAAGGACATTTTCCCGCGACCTGATAGCTGATAACCGTGCTCATGGCCTCACAAGATCAACTGCAAGACGCCTTGTTGCGGGATCCAAGAGAAAGAGAATACATGTTGATGGTTTTGAATTGAAATTGGGTGTGGGGGCAATGCTGAGTACAAAAGAATGACAGAGAGAGTAGTCAGAAGCAAAAGAAATACAAGCAAAAGAAATACCGATCAGACTACTTGAGAAGTGAAAGACAGGGCGAGGCTGATCAGTACCGTCTAACGATGGAGAGAGCGGTTGAGAGGCGAAAGATTGAAGTGCGAGGCTTCAGTAGAGCAGTTTGAGGCAGCAAAAAGCTGTGCTTGATCAGATGATCTGTCACGTCACGCCCGAAAAAAGAATTTTCGGTGTTCACGGAATTATGCAAACGACTGTAGTCAATTCAAGCAATGTGTTTGTTCAGAGCCCCATGCCCGCGGTTCAGCGAGCCCACTGTCGAAACTCGTTCGGCTTACCGCCTCTGGACATTAACTTGTCCTACATGCACTATTAAAACGGAGGGTGTCGGTTGAAGCGTTCTTCAGAACTTCGCCCTCATCCACACCACTTGCACCACTATCACATTCATTATCAATGCGCTGTTCTATTTTTACCGCACTCGTTGTCGCAATTGGTAAGTTTATTTAAATTTAGTGGGCTTTTTTTTTTGTTGAACGTGTGTAACGTTTTTTTTCAGTGCTTACTCTGACGTCTGCGTCACCGGTACCCATCGAGATAGGTGCTCGGGAAGCTGAGGTGCGCTACTTCGGCTCTTTACTGATTGAATGTCTTGCTAATTTTCTTTTGAACACACAGGCAGAACCCGGGTGTACCCCCTACTCTTGCATCTGAGGACCCGAAAGAGCCTCCGCCTCTAAAATCAATCAAGGCCGTGCACATAATTATTCCTCCCTCAAGTTATCTGTATTCGTAGATTCATATCCAACGCAATCGTTGTTGTAGCTGTGGATTTCGCATTTTTCATTTCGCATATATTTTTATGGAGCATCTTCAACGTGCTCGTTGCCACATTCCTTCGTCATTTCACATCGATTAGATTTAGAACATCTCTTTTGTCGCTTTTCCCAAGATCTTCGACGGGAACTGGCTATCGTAAATAGTATGCTGGGATATATATGGGATCAATTGGAATAATTCAGTTTTCTTTGTGATTGGAATGACTCGTTTTCAGATTACCACATTCTGCCACGGAATTGATTCTACAAAATTTAGTCGCGAAAGCCGTGATTGTCTTTGATCTCTGTAGCTACAGAAGCGCTGCGGTGTTTAGATTTGCCAAGAGCCCGTTTTGTTGACATTTGTAGAAGGAGAGGTGGATAAAAAATCTTTGGTTCTTACTGATGCCTGGAAAGCAGCGAATACGGCCACAAATTTAACGGCTTGGCGAAGGCTTCTACAAAAAGGAACGCCTGTTCGCAGACGCTCGTTTCATGCCCCCGAAAAATCTAGTCTAAATAAAATTACATGAGAAGTGCTGGGCCATTCTCGTCCCCAGTAAAATCAGTATTCTTTACCTACAGGACCGTTGTTGACGGAACGTATTATAACGCGGCGTGCGCCGAACGATGAGCACAAGAGCAAACATACCCCGACAAACACCAACCGAGACTCTCGGATAAACAAGAAGTTCGATCCTTGAAATCCTTTCGCTAGGGTGATTAATCGCTTTAAACCCACCAGAGGTGTTGGATATTCTGCCGAGAGAAAACTATCTTTCAGAATACATGCGGTCAATTTTACTGAGAGTAATGTTGCTTTTTCCGAATTTGCGATGCTGAGGCCTGGACCCTGGTGTCTGTCTATACCCTGGAGACAATGCTGTCGGCTAACATGCGTTGATAGTACGACCAGCCTTCTGAGGTATTAGAGCATCAAGACTCTCAACGAGGTTCATAGTACGTCATCTTCACACCTCCACACATTCTCTTTGCTTTTTGTCTGACCCTCTTCGTTACAGACATCGGTGAAGTCTGGGGCCTAGGCCAACATGCTGCACAACGTCTACGCAGCCCTCGCCGGCGCACACGGATTCTCGACGACCGCAAAGACCAATCCCGATGGAACTCAGGGCAATGTCGTGTTGCATGGATACAGGCAGACCAGAACCGCTACGGTGGCGCCAACAAGTGCTTGTTGTGGAAGGCCTTTGCTAGTCGGGGACTTGGCGTCAATTCGATGAGCTACATTGACGACTTGAGCGTGCCTTCTGGGTGTTAGGCGGCGAGTTGGAGCTGGGAACAGAATATCAGAAGGAAAAATGAATCTGTTTTTGTGAAAGTGTTTGTTGTATACTAAAATCGTCAACACTTTACACTGCCTGGATTTGATGCCGCGTGCAGATTGAATTTAGGTGGACGCAGAAGGGCGACGCCTGAGACTTGGAAATTCTTGTCGAAGCCCATCTTGTTTACCGACGCTGCTTGGAATCCCTTGCACTCTCGCTGTTCATACCTCTGCACTCCAATACCCTGTTAATTATGGTGCCTTGTGCTGGCGTCGGACCGAGCAATTCCTTGTAACTAACATGAACAGCTGGAAGCTTTGACCTTTCCACGAAAATTGTCTTGCGCACATTGGGAATATTGTGACAAATTTTCTCCACTCCAAGTCTGTACTTGGATGCACAGAGAATGACCTGGAATTCGAATAACGTCACTCTCAAATTTTAGTGTTGTTGGCAACTGCTCGCCAGCTCGCCACGCCAGGTTTCGCCAGCCGGCGATCGCCGGGTGGCGAATCAAAAAAGGGGTGGCGAGACCTGGCGAGGTCTGTCAAATTCTCGGAGAATAGTGGAATGTAGAGTTGACGTCGCGGCCGCAACGCTACACTTTTTTTCACCACGCGACAACTTTCCTTAGTGAATCAACTCCGACAGGTAAATTCCCTCGCTACAGTCGACACACCGCTACAGCCTCAACTGAGTTTCAAATCCTTAAACGTATGTCACTTGTTACTATATTTGGTCAGGATGTGCGGATGGATCAGGATATGCGGATTTCACTTTTCGTGTCATTCCCTTGCTCCTGCTCTTTCGAAAAAATTCACACATGTTTATTTAGTATGTAAAAAACTATTTGCAGAGTTTTGATAGGATTCACAAAGTGTACATGATGTGAGATGCCAAAGAGTGAGATTTTCGAGAGGTGTATGAAGCTTTGGCCACCAGGAACACTTGCTGTGCTAGGTTTTCTTCAATAACCACTGTATAATACCAACAACGAGCACATCTTGAAAGTTTCAGGCAAGCACGACAAGTGGAAGTCGTCAAAGTCGATTTTGAGGACGAAATGCGTGACAGTTCCCATGCTTTAATCCCTCAGTGACATGATTGGTAAGTACGCGATGCGTGTTTCGATTTAAAGTCCGCCAGGCCCTCGCGACACCCTCCGCGACAGAAGCGATACAAAATCCAACTTTCGCAGATTTTTTGTATCGTGGGATTTAGCGGACAAGTTGTCGCGACCCATTTTAGCGGCCG
Source organism: Laccaria amethystina LaAM-08-1 (assembly GCA_000827195.1). Classification (NCBI taxonomy): domain Eukaryota; kingdom Fungi; phylum Basidiomycota; class Agaricomycetes; order Agaricales; family Hydnangiaceae; genus Laccaria; species Laccaria amethystina. The sequence goes on from KN838629.1 coordinate 35,640, forward strand.
CGACGTCAACTCTGCATTCCACTAATGACAGACGTTTATGGGCGCAAAAAACATCATCTACGGTTCTCAGTGTCGCAAAATTCTAACTGCAGGCCAAAGTAAGGAAGGACACCCCAAATTCCCTTTGAAAGCCATTTGTTGTTCCTTATTTGGACGCTCCGATCCTTTCCAATTTTGATCTCGACAATACTTATGCAGACCCAAAACGCTCATCAGTGACGAAAAAATGATGCATTCCTGAGAAAAAAATCAATAAGATGTTACTTTGGCACAAAAGGATAGAAATTCATATTTTTTCATTCGCCAGCTTCGCCAGCTTCGCCAGCTTCGCCAACATTCGCCAAGTTCCCACGGTACTCACCTCGCCAGGCCGGCGAGTGGCGAATGCTTCCGGAGGTTTTGCCCTCGACACTACTCTCAATGAACGTACATATATCATTAGCGGTCCTTCCTTTCACCGGGAATCAATAGGGATAATTTCAGGGTGAGACCCCTTCTACCCTTTCTCCATATAAATAACTTGATTTAGGCGTTCCTTTGAGACAGCGAGGTTTCCTTGAGTAACTTCTGTTCATGTGTTACCTCAAAATATGTCGATTAGACCCAAACTAAGAGGCAGACTTCCGATTGGTAGGCGAGTAGGTAGTACTACTGAAGCCCTAATTTGGAGGTTCGTTGAGCACTGGATACTCACAAGTCATGACGTTCTCAGAGACTTGGGTGACTCCGGGAATCTGCTTTGGATCGGCAGGGAGGGATCGGGATCAAGGTACATACCTGTCCATCTCACTTAATTAAATTTGCCTAATGCGGAAGGACCACAAAGTATACCCCCAACATACTCAGTGCACATTTTATATATCGTTCCTCACATCCACACCGTTATCTTTTCAGAAAAATGATTCTAAAATAAAATAAAATTGTATACCATTTCCAGTTATTTTTTGTGGCATACAGTCATCCACCTGCTAATGATACACCGAAACTAAGAAATTGCATCCAATAGTTTGAAGTACAACATTCAGCCATAAAAACTACATAAATATTTGAGATAGATTACATTCTATAACCCTACAAAATTTCAGAATGTTTGAAGCACAGTCATGAAGAAACACCAAAATTATGGGTGTATCATTGGGGGGTGTGACTGTATGGCAGCAATTTCCGAAAACAGTCCATTTTGAAAATTTCACAGCAGCACCAATACTGCTTCAAGGGTGCCCAAATCTTGTACAATGGTAGATGCGAACATATAGTGCACGTTAGAATTTATTTCACAAAAATCGATGTAGTATTGAGTGAGATATTAGCTAGTCAAAAGTGTATCAAATGATGGTGGCGTATCATTGGTGGGTGGATGACTGTATGGCAGGCCGAAATATCATTACTTATAAGTTAAATGTTCCGATTTGGTTCCGATGAAGAGAAACTCCAAGTCATCGCTTTCACTACATAAGTTCACTGTCTAGTACTGACGGGAATGCATGGACGCAGGCATTCGTTTCAAACCCTTAAACTTAGTCTAAATAAACAACTTGCCAAACGGCGCGTCATCTTCAATCTCCGTCCTGTGGGATTATGGAGCATTATAAAAAAACGTAGTACAGTTACGCTACTGTAATCAACTTCATGAGCATGAACATAAGAGCAAACGCACATCGACAAAAGCGTCAGCATGAACAAGAAAGTATACAGTGGATGACGACCTCTAAACCTTCTTCATTGAGTAATGCTGACCGCTGAGTCTTGGTGCCTGACACTGCACGTCGTGTATCCTTACCCCCATGGAGACAATCCAAGATTGTGGCAATGCTCTAAATCTTATTGGGAGTTTATTTAAGTACTCAAAAAAGAGTCTTCGTCTGTTGGTGGGTTTCCGGGGATGTCCAGAATATATACAGCCAAATAAAGATGATTTCTGATAGCTCGGCGGCACTAGTCAATTCAAGCATTGTGTTTGTTCAGAGCCCCATGCCCCCGATTCAGCCAGCCCACTGTCGAAACTCTTCGGCTTACCGCCTCTGGACATTAACTTGTCCTACATACATGCACTATTAAAACGGAGGGTGTCGGTTGAAGCGATCTTCAGAACTTCGCCCTCATCCACACCACCTGCACCACTATCACATTCATTATCAATGCGCTGTTCTATTTTTACCGCACTCGTTGTCGCAATTGGTAAGTTTATTCAAATTTAGTGGGTTTTTTTATTGAACGTGTGTAACGTTTTTTTCCAGTGCTTACTCTGACGTCTGCGTCACCGATACCCATCGACATGAATGAAGTAGGTGCTCGGGAAGCTGAGGTGTGCTACTTCGGCTCTTTACTGATTGAATGTCTTGCTGATTTTCTTTTAAACACACAGGCAGAACCCGGGTGTACCCCCTACTCTTGCACGTGAGGACCCGAAAGAGCCTCCGCCGCTAAAATCAATCAAGGCCGTGCACATAATTATTCCTCCCTCAAGTTATCTGTATTCGTAGATTCATATCCAACGCAATCGTTGTTGTAGCTGTGGATTTCGCATTTTCCATTTCGCATATATTTTTATGGAGCATCTTCAACGTGCTCGTTGCCACATTCCTTCGTCATTTACATCGATTAGATTTAGAACATCTCCTTTGTCGCTTTTCCCAAGATCTTTGACGGGAACTGGCTGTCGTAAATAGTATGCTGGGATATACATGGAATCAATTGGAATTCTTTGTGATTGGAATGACTCGTCCTAAGATTATCACATTCAGCCACAAAGCGGTCGAATTGATTCTACAAAATTTAGTCGCGAAAGCCATGATTGTCTTTGATCTCTGTAGCTACAGAAGCGTTGCGGCGTTTGGATTTGTCAAGAGCCCATTTTGCTGACATTTGTAGAAGAAAAGGTGGATAAAAAATCTTCGAGCTATATCAGTTCTGACTGATGCCTGAAAAGAAGCGAATACGGCCATACTTAAATTTAACGGTTTGGGGAAAGCTTCTACAAAAAGGAACGCCTGCTTGCAGACGCTCGTTTCATGCCCCCGAGAAATCTGGGCTAAATAAAACTACATGAGAAAGGCTGGGCCTTCCTCGTCCCCAGTAAAACCAGTTTTCTTTACCTATAGGACCGTTGTTGACGGAATGTATTATAAGTGGCGTGCTTGTTTGGAGTGCGCTGTAACTTCACGGAAAGGGCCGAACGATGAACACAAGAGCAAGCATGCCCCGATAAACACCAACCGAAACTCTCGGATAAACAAGAAGTTTTGATCCTCGAAATCCTTTCGCTAGGCTGATTAATCGCTTTATATAAACCCACCACAGGTGTTGGATGTTCTGCCGAGAGGAAATTATCTCTCAAAAAACATGCGGTCAATTTTACTGAGACTAATGTTGCTTTTTCCGAATCTGCGATGCTGAGCCTGGTGCCTGTCTATACCCTGGAGACGATGCTGAAAGTGCGACTATACCTACCTAAAAAAAGGGTCTTCGTAGGGCTTTCCGGGGATGTGTAGAATATATACCAATCAAATAAGGATGGTTTCTGATCAGTGATACCGCTCATCGGCGCTAGTCAATTCCAGCAGTGCGCTTGTTCATTGCTCCATGTTTTTAATTCAGCCATGCCACTGTCTAAAGGAGCTTGGTTTTCTGCCTCGGGACATTGGTTTGTCCTTCACCACTTAAATTAATTAGAGAGTGTGTGATCCTCATTAGTACGTTCTCGCCCTCACCCACACCACTCCAGTTATTCCTACATAATCCAACACTCGTCAATAATGCGCTGCTCTATTTTTACCGTGCTCCTTGTTGCAATTGGTAAGTCTCTGCATTTTGTGGCCTTCCAGGACGGATTTAACCTTCTTATTTAGCGGTCTCTTTGACGTCCTCGTCGCCAATACCCACCGGCGCGGATGAAGTACTAGGTGCTCGAGAAGCTGAGGCACGTTCCGTTAGCTCTTTTCAAGTCAGCGCTTTGTCTAATTTTCTTTTTTGACGTACAGGCTCAGGCGCCGCCGTGCACCCCCTTCACATGCATATGAGGGTTCGGAAGAGCCTCAATCGTCAAAATCATACAAATCCATGGACATATTTATTCGGTCAATCAATTTCAAGTTATCCGTATTATCTGGAGATTCATACCCAACATCATCATTGCTGTGCTTTTCGCACTTAGTCTATTTAGCATTCTCAACGTGCTCACCACCACATTCCTTCGTTTGCCTTTTTCTACATCGCCTTTCCTTTTCTGTCCCTTTTCTAAGCACTTTTGGCAGGAGCCGACCATGTAGTAGATATATATGGTTGGACATACACCGGATTAATTGGAAGTCTTCGGTTTCAAGTGTTTGTAAATGAAAAGAGAGGACGAGGGGGGAAACTTACAAGGCGAGAAAGTGGTCGTGGAGAGGTTTACTAGGAGAGGTATTGTTTTGGGGTTGGAGCCCCTCGCCCTCCGATTCTAACCACGTACCACCCATATATTACGTAAATGTCCAACCCTCTGCAAATTGCTGGAGATTGGCCAAGGACGATGTGGTCGCGAGAAACAAGTGCGAAATTTCTTAGCCACCAGTATTTTCGGGCCCTGTAGCCAAACAACATGTGACTGACGCGGGCCGGTTTCTTGGGGACTCCCACTCACGCCTATATTACGACCAGTGCCACGTCTCAATTCAACCACCATCACGATGGCCCACGACGAACTGGAAGAGATAAGTGGCATCAAGCCCAAGATATGGCTCGAAGACGGGAAGGAGCATGAAGTTGGCTCAGCGTCGAGGTACGTTCACGGGGGTTGCAATTGCGGCCAGCGTTGACGAGGGTACAGTAAAGCGGTCTATAAAATAAAGAGGACCATGGACCATTATTACTGGTATGCACGTTCTCAAATACTTACAAATCGAGGCTGACATGTACTTCTGACCAGTAACTGCCCCGTATGCCTCTTTCGTTCTCTGGTTGTCCTCGTAATCTTAACCATTCTGAATTGTCGGTAGGCATGGCGTAACCAGGTTTGCATCGCCTTCTACACCCTCAGCTTTTTAAACTAATTATTTGCTATAGAAAGGAGCGCCAGTGAATGCCCGTTCATGCAAACATATCAAGGGCCTCTTGGGTGAAGTGTACGAAAATGCACGGTTGGCAATGAAAAACCCCGTCGGAGCTGCAGCTGCACAAGAGAAAAAGGTTTCCGCGAAGAAGGCGCCCGCGAAGGAACCAGCGAACAAGAAAGCCCCAGCAAAAAAGGTTCTCGCGAAGCGCAAGAGGGCGAATGAGGATGAAGAGGAGGAGGAGGAGGAACAAAAGCCGAAGAAAAAGCCCACGGCTAAAGCCAAAGCTAAGGCTACACCCAAATCGAAAGGCAAGGCTCCGGCAAAACGTCAGAAAGTAGCCGATGACGGCGACGAGGACGAAGAAGAAGATGAGGCAGAAGACGAAGAAGACGTAGAAGAAGATGAGGCAGAAGACGAGGACGACGTAGAAGAGGAGGAGGAAGAGAAGCCCAAACGGAAGCGTGTATCCAAGGCTAAGCCAGCATCCAAGGCTAAACCCGCATCCAAGGCCAAACCCGCATCCAAAGCCAAACCCGTGTCCAAGACAGTAGTCAAGGATGAAGACGTCATGGACATTGACTCCACACCGACTGGGGATGGCGGTACGTCATGTCCCCCGTCTCTACACTCAGCCTAGCTGCTCCCTCTATTCCCCCTTGCCTTTCTTTCTTTGCGCATTCTCAATTTACATACCACTTAGGTGACGACGAGCTTGCATCAATAAATGGCATCAAGCCGCTTGTATGGATTCCACAGGGGGAGGAAAGGGAAGTCGGCTCTGCTTCAAGGTATGTTTCACTTTCGTATGTTATTTTGACTTTTTTTCGGCTATCTTCTTGGCGATCCTCATCGTCCTCAGTTTGGCCCATTTTTTATATCGATTTTGTCGACCTATGGACTTCTTCCTCTTCGCTTTCATCCTTCCTTGCTATGTTTACCTGCTATGTTTACCTCCTTTGAACCCTCCTTTGCCTTCTCGTTGACCCCGTTCCTTTCTGAAGTTAACCTTTTGCACCAACAGTAAATCCGTGTACAAGGTCAAGCACACCATGGACCATTTTTATTGGTGCGCTTCACCCGCTTCCTTGCCTCTCATTTACTCATTTCAGTTTGGCCTTTAGCACGTGTCCCGTAAGCGCCTCTCCTGCCGTCGTCATTCACGAATGAACGAACTAACCAAGCTGCTCTTCCCTTCTTGAAGGCATGGCGCAATCAGGTTAGTTTGACTCCCTCAATTTATGACAGCAGAGTTGACTTGTCTGAACCAGAGTGGTCGCCCTGTCAACGCGCGCTCGTGCAAGCACATCAAGACCCTCCTAGGCGAAGAGTACGAAGACGCCCGTATTCAGCTCAAAGACCCAGATGGGGCTGCAGGAGGCGCCGGAAAGGGAAAGACCGCATCTAAAAGCAGAATCGCATCTAAGGCTACACCCGCATCCGCGGCCAAACCTGCCTCTAAAGCCAAACCTGCAAGCAAAGGGCAGACAATAGTTCAAACCAAGGCGGGTGGTAAACGCAAGAAATCCGACGCGGATGAGGAGGAAGACCAGGGTGAGGAAGAAGAACAACAGGCGGATGAAGAAGCATCTAAGCCTCCTGCGAAGAAGGCTAGAATTTCTCCCGTTAAGGAAGATGACGAGGATGAGGATGCCGCTGAGGAAGAAGACGGCGACGAGGAGATAGGTGCTGTGGATGCCGGTGAGTGTTTTCGTTGGTTGTAGTCTTTTTTCCCCTTTCTTCCTCTTCGTGAGGTGTTTTCACGCAGCGCTGCTTGTTTTGCTCATTTCCATTCTCACGACGAACCTTCTTCTCTCTTGAACACGACCTTCTCTCTTTCGCCCTCCATCTTGTTCTGGAACAGGTGCTGACCACCCTCACCAACAGATGAGCTTGCTGAAATCTCTGGTGTCAAACCAAAGGTTCTCCTCGCGGACGGCGAGGAGAGGGAAGTGAAATCGCAGACTTCGTATGTTACCACCCTCCCCAGTTTTTAAGCGTCTTTTGCCGACACACATTTGCAGGAATTCAATGTACAAAATCAAGCGGACTTTCGACCACTTTTACTGGTGCGTTCCCACGTCCCTCACATACCCACTCCTCTGACTCTCCTCATGATTGCAGTACCTGCCCGGCTTAGCGTAACCAGGTCTGTCTCTACTTCTTCCAATTCTTCCTGACCACTAACTTCCTGGCTCCACAGGGTGGTGTTCCCGTGAACGCCCGAACATGTAAACACCTCCAGTCCTTCCTCGGCGCCGACTACGAAGCCGCCCGCTTGAAATACCGCAACCCAGACGGGCCCACTCTAAAAGCTGCCAAGAAAGCCGCCGGCAAACGCAAGAAAGCGGATGATGAAGACGGGGACGAAGATGGGGAGGAAGAAGGTGGATCAGGCGGAAAGACGGTACCTGGGCTCTTACTTGCCAACAAATGGGATATTGAGACGGGCCCAGATCCCACGGGTTGGTTGCTCTCGGAGAAGTTGGACGGTGTTCGGTTAGTTTGGTTTCCCTGTGCGTTTCCGCTCAATCTTGATGTGAATCTGCAGAACTTTTTATGATGGGAAACAGATGATCAGCAGACTAGGAAATCCATTCACCCCTCCACAATGGTTCCTTGATAGTACGTGTTCCTTCTTATCTAGTTTCCCCCCTCTTCTTCCCTTCAGCTTCATTCTCCGGCTTTTGGAGCACAAGGCTGACACTCCGTTGTAGAACTTCCCAAGGACGTCACCCTCGACGGCGAGCTTTTCGGTGGTCGTGGGCAATTCCAGTCCACGGTGTCGGTCGTAAAGACGATCAACTCTCCCCACTGGCAGGGAATCACTTTCCAGGTTCGCATCCGCTCCTCGAATTTACATCGTCCCCGTTATGACATCTTTCCAATCACCCCACGCTTCTTTTCTCATTCATATTCTTTTCATCAGATCTTCGATGTTCCCTCTCGCGGAACTGATACTTTTGAAGACCGACTCTCCTGGCTACAAAAGACTTTCGGCGAAGGCGGAACCCACGCTGTTGAACAAATCGCGGTTGTCGAGCATGAAGTAGCTAAGGGCAGAGAACACGTGCTCCAGAAGCTCAAAGAGGTGGAAACCTTGGGTGGGGAAGGACTGATGCTGAGGGAGCCGGGGTCGTACGTCCTTCTGCCCTGTTTGCTCTAGAGTTGGGTGCTAATCTGTTACTTGGTTTCAGTCAATATGAGGGTCACCGATCCGGGACGTTGCTCAAGATCAAGGTTGGTCTTGAAGTTTCTCTCCAAGTGCTGCAGTGGCTTATGTACGCGCTCAGACATTCTATGATGCCGAAGCCATTGTCACTGGGTACATGCCTGGTAAAGGACGCAACGTTGGTACCACAGGCGCTCTCAAATGCAAAATGGCTTCAGGCAAGGTATGCTGTTTCTCCGCCAACCTTCAACTACGGTACCTGACACGCTCATACAGACCTTCAATGTTGGCACGGGCTTGAACGACAAGCAGCGCAGGAATCCACCCAAGGTTGGGGCTATCATCGTTTATCGCTTCCAGGAACTTACACGGGATGGAGTTCCGAGGTTTGTTTCCGTTTTCAAATATCTTTCGTCACAAAATTTGACGTATATCGAACAGATTCCCTTCATATATAGGGGAAGCGGCTGATAAAGACGTCCCGAAGGATGCTGAGATTCCAGAACATCGGAAGGCTGGTAAATCTGCGGAGGCGTAGGCTACCGTTATATCTGTTCTTCTCTGACACCGGCACGGACTTGATTCAAATAAGTAATCTAAAGTTTACCTTCGGAATGCTTTACGTAGCCTCGTTTGCCTACGATATTAATAATTGACGTTGATTTGTTGTCTAATCGACTCTAATGGATTTGACAACTTCGGACTCTCGTTGCCAATCACATCATTAAATGCCGCCCTTTCAAGCTGGTTCCCCGTCGTCTGCTTCCTAGAAGCCCTTGGTGCCCTAATGCACTTGCTCATCGTCGACGATGATGGGTCTCTCAAAGTCCAGCCTTGCTGCATTACACGTTGACGTTGTTCCCATGAACTTTGTGCCTGGATCCAAGTAACATCCCTGAAGCTCTTGGGGCTGGATGGTCTTGGAGGGTCCGCAATACGCTGAAAAGCACCTTGGCAGGCCGTTCAAACACGTCGGGTTCCGCATCACCTCTGAGTGCTTATGGGCCGTATTTAGAGGCAGGTGAAGGATCAATGCGAGACGTTTCCCTTCAACACTAACGCCAGCCTAGAAGAGAATTTCTGAATTTAATTACGCTGAGAAGATAGAGCATTTACTATACATTAAAATTATGTTCCTGAATAGATACAGGCTGCTGGTAGGCCAAAAAGGTTGTAAATAGCGTAAAAGAGGAAGAGAGATGCTCTCAGAGCATGGTACACGCGAGAACGAAGACCGCGGGAACTATAATAGTGGTGGGGGTATGAGAACCGATGGGACTCACACAGCCGCTGTCTCTCCAATTCGCCCCAACCCGGAAGCTCAAACATACCTGGCATTACGGGGTATGGGAAAGCAAAAATAAAATTATCCCTTCCTGAAAGGATTGTTCGATTTCATGCGTGGTGGACCGCTCTGTAAGCTGGCGTAGGAAGTGCAAGCTGCAGAAGCCACCACGTCAGATTTACTTCGGGGATGGGATGCTGGCGTATACCCCTCGGCGGATAGAGCATAGGCCCCATGGGGGTTGAATTCTTCGCCTTCATCGCTATAGATAACATCCCCTGGATATATAGTCCAACTTGGAAATTCTTCGTCCCTGCGAAGCACCGGGTACGGATGAGATTCTTGGGGAGGGGGCCGATAACGTGCGCGATCTTCATATCGACGGGCGTCTCCGGGGCGCCCATATGCGGAGTGTTGGTAGCCATTGTAATATTGTCCGTCGTAATGATGTCCGGCGGGAGGGGCGGAATAGGTATGGTGAATGGGCGGTCGAGATCCCTGGCCCCTACTTCGCTCGTAGTTGTAACTTTGCAGGGCATACGGTTCCCTTGAAGGCATGGCCCCTCGGTGATCGTTTTGGTTGGTAGTACCTACGTCAAGTTCGATGTCGAATACGCACGAACTACGATATTGGGGTGCGCACCATAATTCCCCGGGTTCATATTCTTTGCGCCGTTATAGTTGTTGACCGTTCCAGCACGGAAGTTATGCGCCAAGACTACAGGAAAGACTTTTTTTGTTGATCAACTTCAGTCGGATTTAAGGATCAAGAAAACTTACTCCTGCTGAAGTCGTTTCTCGTGGAATTGCTGCCTGAGTTGTATGTTTCATTGGTGGCATTGAACGATCCATGGTTCGTTGTGTGGCTGCTTGAATCATTGATAACCATATCTCCAAAAACGTCGTCGAAACTGCCACCAGAGACGGTGACGCCCGTAGCACCTTCAAACATAGGCATGGTATTTATGTTTCCAGAATTCGTGTTACTGAGAGAGTAAGAATTGACTTTATCCCCTCTGAAGTGGGTCGCAGTCACGGAAGGTTTTGACGTTTCGTCCTGTAGAATGGGCGGAACGGGTGGTAGCTCCTTGTCGACCGCGGCGGGAGCAGAGACGGAACCGCTTGCCTCTTCGGAATCCTTATCGTGCTCAAGCTTCAGGAGTGCCTTCCGCATGGCGACATTAGACTGAAACTAAAAAGTGGGATTGCGTTAGAACATCAAAGGGCCGTGACACACGCATACTTCAGACACACCAACTTATTCAGCGGTCGTCGGAGCGCACCGCGACATTTTTGAACCTGTCCTAGGTCGGCCTTCTTCCTGAGCAAGCGAGCCGCTGGTCCCCTGGAGGTCTCTTTCAGCAAGAAACGCTTAGTCGACGATAATGCGCTGTAAAGGGAAAAGGTCAATTTGATTCGAGGAAAAAAAATCCCTGGTCACCCGAGAAGGTCCTGAAGGTTGTCGATGAGGCCACGATTATCTCCCTCCTCGAACGCTTCCCCAGACATGGACAACACCACGTACAACAGCTCGCACGTATCCGCAGCTAGTTTCTGGAAGGCGTCCCTGTTGTCTTTTGCCCCCTATAATCCCCGACTGTGAGGTGCGCAAGCGAAGATGTATGATCTCAACCCACCTGGACGATGTTTAAAATCCCCAAGGCCAGCTCCGCTGCTTGCTGAAGGTATGGTGCGGGTGCCATGCTTGTCACATCGTCCAGGGTCGTCAAAAGAATGTTGGATATTGTGGTGATTTTCGAGTTCGCGATAGTTTAGCGAGCGCGGAGGAGAGGCCAGAGCCTCTTGAGTGGGTCGGAAGCTGAGGGTTATATTTGATGAGAGGTAGTCTGAACAAGGTCTGAAGACGACGTTTTTAAATGGGGTTTGGTGACCCAGACGCGTGTGTGCCACACCACTTGCATGCTCCTTGAAAAAGATCGGCGATGATATACGTGGCGGTAGGCCCCTTTCCAAGTAGGGCTCTTTTTTTTTTCAACAAGCAAACCGATCAAGTTCAAGCAAAGAACATTGTAGTCGCGTTGTTAAAGGTGAAACGCAAGGGTAAGGCTCGCTTTTTCTCGGCAAGGAAATTGGAGCTCGATCGCATGCTGAGAGTCTGCGGGAGTCGCATCGTCAATTGGCCAGAGAGTCTGAGGAGGATTGGCGCTGTTACCGGCGGCAAATCATCCACGTGCCCATGTATTTTGCCTGTGTTTAGTGTGGCAGTGCATAAAATTAATTAAGCGTCTGTATCGTCTCGACCCTCAGCTTTTTAAACAAGCTACTTCCTATAGAGCGGAGCGCCGGTGAATGCCCGTTCATGCAAACCTATCAACAGCCTCTTGGGCGAAGCGTATGAAAATGCATGCTTGGCAGTGAACAACCCCGTCGGAGCTGCAGCTGCACCAGAGAAAAAGACTTCTGCGAAGAAGGCGCCAGCGGACAAGAAAGCCCCAGCACAGAAGGTGCCCGCGAAGCGCAAGAAGGTGGATGGAGATGAAGAGGAAGAGGAAGAGGAGGAGGAGGAACAGAAAGTAGCAGATGGCGACGACGAGGACGAGGACGACTATGAGGTAGAAGACGAGGACGACGTAGAAGAAGCGGAGGAAGGGGGGAAGCCTGTGTCCAAGGCCCACCCCGCATCCAAGGCCAGCCCCGCATCCAAGGCCAAACCCGCATCCAAAGCCAAAACCCCGTCCAAGTGGTCAAAGGCGAAGACGCCATGGACGTTGACTGGGGATGGCGGTACATCCTGTCCCTCGTCTCTATACTCAGCCTGGCTGTTCCCCCCTTTCTTTGGAGTCCTATTCCCTCTGGCCTTTCTTTTTTTCCGTATTCTCAATTTACATGCCACTTGGGTGACGACGAGCTTGCCTCATTCAATGGCGTCAAGCCGCTTGTATGGATTCTACAGGGGAATGAAAGGGAAGTCGCCTCTCCTTCAAGGTATGTATCATTTTCACATTTCTTCTCTGTTCCTAGTGGCTTTTTTTGGCTCTCTCGTCTGGCCCTTGGCGATCGTCATCGTCCGTCTCAGTTTGGCCCATTTTTATATATCGACCCATGAACTTGTTCCTCTTTGCTTTCATCCTTCCTTGCTATGTTTACTTCCTTTGAACCCTGCTTCGCCTTCTCGTTGACCCTGTTCCTTTCCTTTTTGAAATTAACCTTTTGCACCAACAGTAAATCCGTGTACAGGGTCAAACACGCCATGGACTTCAGCCGCTTCATTGCGTCTCATTTACTCATTTGACTTTGGCCTTTAGCACGTGTCCCGTAAGCGCCACTCCTGCCTTTGTCGTTCACGAGTGAACGAACTAACCAAGCCGCTCTTCCCTTCCTCAAGGCATGGCGCAATCAGGTTAGTTTGACTCCCTCCCTTTATGAAAGCAAAGTTGACTTGTCTGAACCAGAACGGTCGCCCTGTCAACGCGCGTTCATGCAAGCACATCAAGGCCCTCCCAGGCGAAGAGTACAAAGACGCCCGTGTTCAGCTCAAAGACCCAGATGGGGCTGCAGCAGGTGCCAGAAAGGGGAAAACTACACCCACTAGCAGGTTCGCGTGTAAATCTGCACACGCATCGAGGCCAAACCTACGTCTACAGCCAAACCTCCATGCAAAGGGAAGACAGCAGTTCAAACCAAGGCGGGTGGGAAACGCAAGAAACCCGACGCCGAAGAAGACCGGTTGCTCTTCTTCCTCACCCAGGTGTAGGAAGAAACATCTAAACTTTCTGCGAAGAAGGCTAGAATTTCTCCCGTCAAGGAAGATGACGAGGATGAGGATGCCGCTAAGGACGAAGAGGGCGACAAGGAAATAGGTGCTCTGGATGCCGGTGAGTGTATTCGTTGGTTGTAGTTTTTGTTTTTGTTTCCTTTCTTCCTCTTCGTGAGGTATTTTCACGCAGCGCTGCTTGTTTTGCTCATTTCCATTCTCACGACAAACTTTCTTCTCTCTGGAACACGACCTTGTCTCTTTCACCCTCCATCTTATTCTGGGCAGGTGCTGACGAACATCACCAACAGATGGGCTTGCTGAAATCTCTGGTGTCAAACCAAAGGTTCTCCTCGCGGACGGCGAGGAGAAGGAAGTCAAATCGCAGACTTCGTATGTTACCATCCTCCCCAGTTTTTAAGCGTCTTTTGCCGACACACATTTGGAATTCAATGCACAAAATCAAGCGGACTATCCACCACTTTTACTGGTGCGTTCCCACGTCCCTCACATACCCACCCCTCTGACTCTCCTCATGATTGTAGTACCTGCCCGGCTTGGCGTGACCAGGTTTGTCTCTGCTCCTTCCTATTCTTCCTAAGCACTGACTTCCTGTCCACAGGGTGGCGTCCCGGTGAACGCCCGAACATGCAAACACCTCCAGTCCTTCCTCGGTGCCGACTGCGAAGCCGCCCGCTTGAAGTACCGCAACCCAGACGGACCCGCTCCAAAAGCTGCCAAAAATGTCGCCGGAAAACACAAGAAAGCGGATGATGAAGACGGGGACGAAGATGGGGATGAAGAAGGTGGATCAGGCGGAAAGACGGCGCCTGGGCTCTTACTTGCCAACAAGTGGGATATTGAGACGGGCCCAGATCCCACGGGTTGGTTGATCTCGGAGAAGTTGGATGGTGTTCGGTTAGTTTGGTTTCCTAGTGGGTTTTGGCTGAATCTTGATGTGTATCTGGCAGAACTTTTTATGATGGGAAACAGATGATCAGCAGACTAGGAAATCCATTCACCCCTCCACAATGGTTCCTCGATGGTACGTGTTTCTTCTTATCCAGTTTCCCCCCTCTTCTTTCCTTCAGCTTCATTCTCCGGCTTTTGGTGGACAGGGCTGACACTCCACTGTAGAACTCCCCAAGGACCTCACCCTCGACGGCGAACTTTTCGGTGATCACGGGCAATTCCAGTTCGGTGTCGATCGTAAAGACGATCAACTCTCCCGACTGGAAAGGAATTACTTTCCAGGTTCGTATCCGCTCCTTGAATTTATATTGTCCCCGTCATATGTCATCTATCTAATCACCCCACGTTTCTTCTTTTCTCATTCATATTCTTTTCATCAGATCTTCGATGTTCCCTCTCGCGGAACTGATACTTTTGAAGACCGACTCTCCTGGCTGCAAAAGACTTTCGGCGAAGGCGGAACCCACGCAGTTGAACAAATCGTGGTTGTCGAGCATGAAGTAGTTAAGAGTAGAGAACACGTGCTCCAGAAGCTCAAAGAGGTGGAAACCTTGGGTGGGGAAGGACTGATGCTGAGGATGCCGGGGTCGTACGTCCTCCTGCCCTGTTTGCTCTAGAGATGGGTGCTAATCTGTTACTTGGTTCCAGACAATATGAGGTTCAACGATCCGGGACGTTGCTCAAGATCAAGGTTCGTCTTAACGTTTCTCTCTGAGTGGTGCAGTGGCTTATGTACGTGCTCAGACATTCTATGATGCCGAAGCCATTGTTACTGGGTACGTGCCTGGTAAAGGACGCAACGTTGGTACCACAGGCGCTCTCAAATGCAAAATGGCTTCAGGCAAGGTATGCTGTTTCTCCGCCAACCTTCAACTGCGGTACCTGATACGGTCATACAGACCTTCAATGTTGGCACGGGCTTGAGCGACAAGCAGCGCAGGAATCGACCCAAGGTTGAGGCTATCATCGATTATCGCTTCCAGGAACTTACACGGAATGGAGTTCCGAGGTTTGTTTCTGTTTTCAAATATCTTTCGTCACAAAATTTGACGTATATGGAACAGATTCCCTTCATATATAGGGGGAGCGGCTGATAAAGACGTCCCGAAGGATGCTGAGATTCCGGAACATCGGAAGGCTGGTGCTAGTTTTAAATCTGCGGAGGCGTAGGCTGCTGTTATATCTGTTCTTCTCCGACACCGGCGGACTTTATTTAAATAAATAATCTGAAGTTGAGCTACGGAGTGCTTTACGTAGCCTCGTTTGCCTACGTTATTAAGAATTGACGTTGATTTGCTGAGTCTGGTGGATTTGAACTAACAACTTCGGGATTTCAATCATATCGTACTTGAATTTTGATATCTACGTCAAATTTATGTAAATACTGGCTTGTCGTCTCTCTCCTACAAGGCCTTGTGCCCTCATGCACTTGCTCATCGTCGGGGATGACGGGTCTCTCGACGTTCAGCCTTGCTGCATTACACGTTGCCATGAACTCTGTGCCTGGAAGTACCATCCCAGAAGCGGGCTGGACGTACACATCGGCACCTATGGGGAAGAGTTTCACCTCTGGCATTCGAACAGCGCGACTGCTACATCATCATGTTCTTAATCAGGCTGAAAGATGACAAATGCCCTGGTATGTGGCCCGTCTTCATGGCATCTGACCTCTCTCAAATTTCGCTCTGACTTACTTACAGTTTGGTCCATTAACCAACGTGGCACCATTGTCAACTCCCCTCGCCATGCTTCAACCGACAAACTAAAAGACTCTAACCCGTGGAAACCTTGAGGCAGAGCAACGATCGATCGTCAGCCATAGGTAGCCTAAGTCATAACCCGTGCTTCTGCTCAGTAATACGTATATCCTTCAGACTCGACAATTAAAGAGGCGCCAAGGCGGGCCCCCCGCTTTGCAGTCGTTCCATGCTCGGCTTGGTTTCTGACACGCCTTTCGCTGAACAAATGACGTTGGACCGAATGGCATACGGATCCTTGTCTACGGCATTCTTATAGCTCAACATTCCTATCATTGCAAACATGAAATGCCCCCCCCAGGTACCGTCCAGCTCAGGCTACTTCCATGACTTCTTCTCACCATTTGAATTCCGAGGACAACACGATTCCAGACCCCTCCCGTTCTTCACGTTCGCCTATTAATACGGGGACGTTCATACATCCCACGCGGGTCTACGCGCACCACCTGCCCAAACGCGTCTCAGGTTGGTATTACTGGTTGCTTGCAAATAGATGTTAGCTTCTGCTCTTCCTATTGGACGGCTAACGTCGACATTGCGTACCTCCAGCTGGTATCATGTCTCAAATTATTCTGTCGACTGTTTTGACCTAAGGCACTACCTCTGGAACTCAAGCCCCGCACTAGCGTGAAGACCTTTGCCGGGAAGGGTCGCTTTCATACCTGGAGAGGGCCATTCGCCGCAGCGGTGGCTACATCCGTTGTCACATCTCCTTTCCTTGTATGTGAAGCGAAACGACTTCCCGGCCACTAAAACGTCAAGCGTGACTCGTGCGCACGAGATATGATCCGTTCCAAGTTCTAGGATAGCGCTTCTGGGTGCTTAGGACCAGCTCTCCCCGAGATTTTTGGCCTCCCCATACCCAGCAGGCGAATAAGGGTTCTGTCTGCTGTCTTAAGACTCTTAACTCACAAGGGGCTACTCCGGCGGTCGTAGTCTCAGCGGAAATAGACTGTATTTTGATCTTTCCTCGCCTCATTTCCACACATACATGGCAACTTTGGATCATCAATACTTAGGCTCAGTTGCTTGCGTCACCGTGGCTCAATATGTAAGTAAACATTGCTTAAATTATCAACTTGATGCGTTTCGAAAGGACAATTCCAGCCACTGACTTCATGACTAGGGCTTCAAGAACGGAGCTCGGATGGCACCACAGGGCCACTGATTTACTTTCTGGGGCCTCTTCGAACAGGTCCACGCCCAGGCCTCCCTGTATAATCCGTCATCAGGGGTTTTTCTTGTTGGAGCAACGGACAGTTCTCACCTCCATATTGCCGGTAGGAATTGTCGTTATTGGAATCCGTAGTCGTTGTGATTGTTACATTTCCAGAATTCGTGTTAGTGACGTTCTTGAGAGAGTGGGAATCGATTTTATCCCCTCCGATATGGGTCACAGTCACGGAAGGCTTTGGCGTTTCGTCCTTCAGGATGGGCGGAACGGGTACCACTGGAGCAACTGGTACATTCTCTTGGTCGACCGCGGCGGGAGCAGGGACGGCAACGCTTGCCGCTTCAGAATTCTTTTTCTCTCTATCGCGCTGAAGCTCCAGGAGTATCTTCTCGTGCTGGATAATGAGCTGAGAGGTAGCCTCCCGGATGGCGACGTTAGACTGGAGCTAAAATGTGGGGTTGCGTTAGAACATGAAAGTTCCGTGGCACATGCATGCTTCAGACCCACCCCAAACAGATCCAGCGATCGCCGCAGCGTATCGCGATATTCTTGAATCTTTCCTAGATCGGTCTTATTCCTGACCAACCGAAATAACGCTCCCCTGGAGATCTCTTTGCGCGAGAAACGCTCGATGGACGATATTGTGCTGTAAAGGGAGACTGTCAATCAAAATCCTCGATTCGAGAAACACAAATATCCTGCTGACCCAAGAAGGCCCTGAAGGTCATCTATGAGCTTCCTAGACGAGCCACGATCATCGCCCTTCTTGGTCGCTTCCTCATACATGCACAACACCACATACACCAGCTCGCACGTATCCATAGCTAGTTTCTTGAAGGCGTCCCTGTTGTCTTTTGCCCCCTATAATCGAGTAACCCCCGACTGTGAGGTGCGCAAGCGAAGATGTATGATCTCAACCCACCTGGACGATGTTTAAAATCCCCAAGGCCAGCCCCGCTGCTTGCTGAAGGTACGGTACGGGTGCCATGCTTGCTGCATCGTTCAAGGTCGTCAAAACAATGTTGGATATTTCTAACGAATTTTCAACAATGTTCTTGACCTTCCTCCTTTTCGGAGTCGACAATGAATCCGCTGCTCGTCCCATTGTGGTAAATTTTGAGTTTGCGGTGGTTTAGCGAGTACGGACGAGAGGTGAGAGCCTCTTGAGTGGGTCGGAAATATTTGATGAGGGGTGGTCAGAAGACGACGTTTTAAATGGGTTTGGTGACCCCACACGCGTGTGGGCCACACAGTGCACTTCTTGCATGCTCCTTGAAAAAGCGGCAATCGGCGATGATCTACGTGGCAACGGGCCCCTTGGGTGTGGTAGGGCTTTTTTTTCAACAAGCAAATCCGTAAAATTAGGGCAAAGAAAATTATAGTCCCGTTTAAGGGTTAAATCCAGAAATCCAAAATGGGAAAGAATAAACCGCGAATTGAATTTGTACAAGGTAAATGTGGTAAGTGGGAATTGGATACAATGCGATGAGATGGCTATATATCTATTCTTGAGGGTAAATGAGAGAGAATGGTATAAAATACAATGCGATTTCCCAGCTGGCACCTAACAGCCCCACGTTGAAGGAGAGCTAATAATTTGGAGTTATCAGTAAAGCCGGACGTAGCTTCGCAGCCAATCGTGATGAAGGGAATGCGTCATGGTCATTCGGCGCAGTGGATCTGTTTGCATCAAAGCGTGGATGAAGTCTTTCGCTAAGAATGGTGTAAGTCGAAGTAAATCGTTTCAGAGGATGGTGTCAAACCATCAAAGGAAAGGTCACGTTCGTCCAGAGCGCTCCATTCAATCGTACGGGTGGCGATTCTAATTCGGATATCTTGTTGAGTCTTATCTTCATTAAAGGGCGCGACGTTGGTCAACCTAGATACCAAAGAATGGGCAACTGAAGGAGGCCAAAAAATGGAAAATGCATACATCGCAAAGACAATGGTTCCAACGCTCCAGCTGTCAACAAGGTTATCGTAACCTTCCTGGTTAACCTGAAGAACGACTTCCGGTGCTAGGTAACTGGGCGTACCACACATCGTCTGGAAGAGGAAGGAATCAATGGGATCACGATATAGCGGCGACTTGGCACTTACATTTGCGATGGTCAAATTATTGACAAGCTTGGCGAGACCAAAATCTGCCACTTTGACTTGGGGTGGGTTGTCCCGCGTGAGAAGTACGTTCTGAAAGTCCAGAGGAAGGTTGTTGATAAACAATAGTAAAATCGTTATAAAACTCACCTCGGGCTTGAGGTCTCTATGTAAAATACCCTTGGAATGAATATACTGGGCGGAGGTAAGCGGTTAATCTTAACATGAACACTATACATACCGATAACGCATCGCAAAGCTGATACGTGATATGTTTAGCGTCAGGCTCGGCTTGAGAGGGCCGTTAAAAAGTGAGATGAAGATGGAGGGAGGACGTCACTAACCAACGCCTTCGCGTTCCAGAATGTACTCGAGCAAATCTCCACCCTCGACGAGCTCCAAAACTAGGTCTTGAATAGAAAGAAATAGAATTAACACGAGATCCGTTTCGACTCGAAAAACTCACTGATGTCGCCGTTAGTTTGAAAGAAGACTTGCTTCATTTCGCAGATATTTGGGTGCTTAAGAGTCTGCATAATATTGATTTCTCTGGCGAACATGGCATATTGGGAGGCCCGTTCAACCTCATTCTGATTCTTGTTCGCGTGAATCATTTTGACAGCCACCCATTCACCGGTGGTACGTGACATTCCTTTCACGACCGTCGCGAATGCACCCCTACCCAGTTCGTGGCTCAGATCATACTCTGCATAGAGACCGCCAGTGTGAAGGCCGGCTGTGTGCCGATAGATGTATCCTGAGTTACCCACAGCGGAAAGGTTTTAATTTGGAGAGAGCACCGGCGGAGGGACGTACGATAATCCTCATGGCTGTACAGCGGTTGTGCCACTGGAGTTCCAAAAGCAACCTCATTTCCATCTACTAGCACCCTTTTATTACCCCTCCCAATCTTCCGGCCGTTGATCTACAGTACGTTTGAGAGAGCGACGTGACGAAGGCTAAAATGCTATGACTTACAAAGGTCCCGTTGCTAGAAAGGTCCTCGATTACGACGCTATTATCCAGCCACGAAATTTTGCAGTGTTCGCCGCCTTTTTCATGAAGATCAAAGTGGCACTCAAACTGATAACGGAAATAGACTCACTAACTTTGACGCCAAGAAGCACATATATATTCTTATCGTTCCTTCCAATCGTATAGGTCTTGTGAAAATAGTTAAATTCAAGTCGAAGAAGATCTGCGCTGCACGGCTGAAGGTAACCCCATAGACTTTCCGTGTCGATGTCAGGGATCGTATCCTGAGAGGCTTCTTGAGTTGACTGCGTCTCTTGCTGGCTTTCCTGAGCTTCTTGAAAATCGTCTTGGTACTCTAAAGTTGGCTCCATTATAGTTGTGTGTGATTTGGTTCTTGATGACCAGTTGAATAGAAGTTGATGGTGGCAAGTCAAAGGACAGGGTGTTTAAATTGTTGTTCTTTCCGTCACGCATCACATATCTCATGGTGCGTTACGACAAATCTACACCGCCACCCTAGCGACGTCGTTACTACTTTGTATAACTTGTCGATGGTCTTCGCGATAATATTTCGAGGTGGGTGGAAGGAATCAAGGCACCAGATTTAATTTCGTTGCGCCACATTTACCGGGAGCGGACTTGAAGCGGTTGTGAGGTTGATGCGTTGTTGCGAAAGGACTTAGCGGTCGGATCGAATTCTAGCATCTCGATTATTCAATTTATTGTTCGTGCGTCGTGAGGGCGCTCAATTCTTGAACACCAGACTTGATGCCTAATCGCCAGACAGTTTTGCTCACTGGCAGAACTACTGATTTCTCGGTGGTGGATTATAGATGAACGCTTTCTGAGGCTCCTAAAACGCGGATGACGTTGCTCCCAAGTTGCTCCATCGCGACGTGAGTCGATCCAGCATTAGGCACCATCGCCTTGAGCGGTGGATAAGGCGTTGGGAGAGGATCTTAGGTCTGTTCCTTGAAAATTCAAGAGCTTGAAGAAGATTTTCTGTCATCATTTCATGTTTTCGAACCCATATTTCTTGTGTTTCCCATTTTTCCATAGCGGAGCTTGAGTTTGACCGAGCAGGATTTCGTGGAGCTCCTCAACCACTCTTGAATACCGGATGAGCGAAGGTCCATTCCAAGGTCGAGATTTCAGAACGTCAGAAACAATATTGGAAAATTGTTCAACCTACTCAACGCTCAATAATGGTGGGTAAAGTCCTATGTGCACGCGTTAGATATTTTTCTGTATTTGTTAGATCCGATCCCAAACAATCACTTCGCTCACACTTCAGACAGCGCCGGATATATGGGGCTACATATGCACGAACATATTGTTTGCAACTGGGGAACACCAAAATAAGAATTTAAACAGCATACATATCAATCAAAAAACTTGATCTTTGTGCATTAACATCTCCCTTAATATGCTTTGATAATTATATTGCCTATATATATACTTGATACCTAGCCTCCGTTTGGCTCTGCTCGATGTCAAGTCTAAAAATAGTTGAGACAATAAGCATGCCCTGCATGTTTTTTCAACAATTTGCTTATTGTCCATATTGGTTTATTTATTCTCCAGTTTTTTTTACGCATATATGTCGGTCATATATATGTAGCCTACGTATCCGTTGTTGTCTCAAGTACGAATGTCATAACACACCTGTGATGGAAAATCTCCCACTGCGAATTTATGTAACAAAACGATGTTGAATACATCAGTTGCACATTTTGCGCGATTAGGAGATTGTAGACCTATTATAGTGACAAAAATATATATTGAGCATTAAGTTGAACGTTGAGGCATTAGGATTCCGGTCAAAAATGTTTGAAACCTGATAAATGGCCAACGTGGGGATCGAACCCAAGACCTTCGCGTTATTAGCACGACGCTCTAACCAGCTGAGCTAGTCGGCCGACAATAATGCGCAAACAGACTCTTAGTACTAGTAGTAACAGAAACCGTGTGTATACATCACAAAGGAACAAATGTTCTAGAAAGGCATGACTGCGTAGTCAGAATGAAAAGGAATCTATGTCTTTAGTACTTGTGGAAATACTAAGTATGTGATTTCATATTTCCGCTCCTACTGTATATGTACAAGTGCAATATGTTCCGCGAAACAACCGGCCTCACAATTCGATTCGATCGCTATCCAATGAGATTTTCTCAGAGGTTATTGATGCGCTACGATCCCACCCTTCGAATATCTCCTGTGCCCCAGCGAGCTCATCCAAACGGAGACCCAAACCTTCCAAGACAGCACCATCATTACCCCACCTTTCCACACGATCGCTCATCTCAAAGACGACCTCAGCTCCATGAGCAATCTGTTCATGGCGAATTATAGGAACAGGTACTTTCTCCCCGTTTACGGTAAGAGACTTGATGTATGGCTTCGTCGAAGCCCCTGGTGCCCTAATGTGTAGCCTTTTGGATGTTCCTTGCAAGATAATGGAGATGTCTTCGAAGAATGGCCTAAAGGGATAATATTCCTGTGAGCTCTTAGACGCAGGGAAAAAGTCACATACGATCCGACGATATATTCTCCAGAGACAGGATTCACGGGGTAGAAACCCATGGCACTGAAGATGTACCAAGCGCTCATCTGGCCGCAGTCTTCATTCTGTATCTCGTTTAGCGCGAAAAGTTATTCAAAGTGGTTCCACGAACCCCAGAGAGGCCAGTAGGCGTATTGTTATAATTCTCTTTGGCGATCTCCCTCACTCTCTCCTGAGTTTTATAAGCAGCTCCGGCCATGGCATAAAGGTATGGAATGTGGTGCGACGGCTATAAGAAGTTTAATGAAAGTCCCAATAGGTCACTAAATTGACAAACCTCGTTACTGTGTTCGTTATGTCCATCATCAAAGTGCTCCTCCAGACTCCGGACAAAGCTCAAATTTCCCCCGCGTCGCCTGATGAGCTTGGGAATATCGTGGACCACATCAAACGAATAAGCCCATTTATCACCTGCAAATTCACATCACGAATATGACCTGACTTTGAAGCCCAGTTTCTTACCCTCAGTCCAACCATTATCCTCGCCAGCCCAACTCCCGTCAGCGTTCCTTGCTTCCATGAAACCAGTCGCATCATTGAACAACGTGAAGGGTGCTCTCAAAGCTCGCTCCAGCAAGAAATTCGTAACGTTAGTTGGCTTGCCCAGCTCCCGTGCAAGGACGTAGGCAGCGTAATCGTCATCTTTTGTGTTACCATAAGGGCTTGATATGAAACGGAGGGGAAGCCAGGGACTCACAAGCATAATCTAGAGTCCGCGAGGCACTCTCTGAATGAATATCGTCCGCAACCCACCCCTTCCCCGGTACATTGTACACTGAAGAGAGTCCAGCTCGGACTTCATAGTCAACATGCTAGGAAGATGCCCCTTGGATGGAATCTTAAACTGAACTTGCAAGAACTTACCTCCTCTCGATCAGCGTATCTACGGGAAGAATCCGATTAGAACGGCTAACCAGAGAAGACATTGACTTACACGACCTCCCAATCTCGCTGGGGTGGCGTCGTTGCATCTTTCCACACAGCCTCCCAAGCCAGTTTGCGATCGAAGCCAGTAATGCCTTTCAGGACGGCTTCTGCGATGAGCGAGTCTGCGTGGGTACCAACCTACGGAATGTCAGAAACAGCAAGAGATAAGTCAAATCCGAAGAAAGTGAACCATGATATTCGTTTCTACGATGTTCTTCCACATTGGCAGCCAACCGCTCTGACAGGGGAAGGATGAGATGAAAGACATAGGAATCCGGAAGAGGAAGTCCGACCTGTTGATAGTCCGCCAACATACTTCGTACCATCCCTGGGACGCGGTCCGGGACGAAGAGTATTGTCCAGGCCCATTGGGCGCGGAATGTATCCTGCATTACTGGGATCAGTTTTAACTTGGATACTGGGTGAAAGGGCTCACCCAGATCGAGTACCCCGTGTAAGATGCACCGCCATCTTCGAGAGTATGGATGGTGTTGTCATAACCAGAGTAGTACCGGCCTTGTTCGTACTGTTCACTTGGATACTGGAGAATTGATTTAGGTAAGGTGACGGTGAGAGAGGCGAAGAGGAAGACTATCGCAAGCTGCGAGCCGCCATATGAGAGTTGATAATCACTTGAAGGGTGTGCACCACACCAGTAAAAAAGACATCCTTCTCTTCGTCACTTGCACCGTTAATAGTGATACGATCAACCTGAGATGCCCATGCAGCGCGTACACTTTTGGCGGTCGCTTCAAGCGATCCTATAAACCGAGTATTGGGTATGAACCACGGATAATAGGGGTGTTGGGAACATACCTTCGGCACCAGGTGAGTCCGGGATCTCGTCGTCGATATTCGCTCTAGCTTGATCAACGGAGATGAACGACGTCCCCACTCTCAGGTCGATCACGTTTTGGCGAGAACTTGGAGTGGGTGTGAAAGTGTACGCTCCCAGTAACGGGCCTTCAGCGTTCTTCTGTCCGTGATGCGTTGTGCCATTCTGGATAACAACACTTTGCTCGAGCTGAAAGTCGAACCGGGCGCAAAAGTACCCTCTGAAACCTGCAGCCTCGTTACTTTGAGAAATGGGTGTGATGATCCAATCCTGTCTTTCCGAGGAGTATCCACATATCTCGCGCCCGTCAATGGAGACGAAGCCTGATGGGTATGATACGTTGGTTGAAGTGGAAGTGAGGATAGAAGGACGTGCTGCTTCAATAAAAATGTACGGCCTATTATCACTTGAGGGCGAGAACGTGAAGCGGAGGTGTCCGACACGCGAGGCTAGAATGATCATGGTAAGGCAGTGACGACTGAAAAAAACCGAACCCAACGTACTTGCGCTCTGTTCCACCAAAACCGTACCGCCGTGTCCATCGTCCAGCACAACACTATAGTACCCCACACTCACAACCTCCTTCTTCTTCCCTTGATCATCCCGCACGATATTCAGCGCACGCTCCTCGAACCCAACTTTCACTTCACCACCTTGAGGCAGAACCCCAGGAACGACACCCACAAGACCGCTCTCCCCCATCCAGATCGCGGGCTGTCGCGTGCCAACGAAGCCATGAACCTTGTTGAGGGTCCAGTTATACGGCGTTGCCGACACGTATGATACCTGCGTCTGCGCGACCCATCTTGTCATTCCAAACGGTGGTGCCGTTGATGGTATCATACCGCCGGAGCCGTTTGGAGTATCCCCTCCATTCCCTATGAGTCTAACATGATTTTCAGCACCCCCATATCGTCATAAGATCTGAACATAACAAACAGGTTTACGTGATCTAGAGCGGGGCTTTGGGGTACATTGAACGGTGGCGGGGCGTGAATCTCGGTTGGGCTTGCTTGTAGCGCCAACAACAGAAGCAATAGTGCTGATTGTCTATGAGGACGACAAAACATTGCTGGTCGCTGCCGTGCTCAACTTCGGACACTTACGATGGCACGTGACACATCAGCTATCTCGAGATGTAAGGCGACAAAGCTCCGTCGTAATTTGTAAACGTCCTCGCCCGCACACCGGGTAGCCATTTTTGATGTCCCTTCTACCGAGACGTAACGTGATATTGCACGATTGCAACGGGAACGTGATTGCGGGTGCGACATCAACCACATCCCCGACGTCAGACTTGCTCATGGATTCCAGGCTTCTGGCAATATGGTTCAGTCTCTTGGGGCAATTTTTCGTTGTGGTTGAATCCCCTCATCCAGACGGAGCAGCAGTGGGCGGTCTTTGATTTCGACGAAACCAGTCCAAACCGTCACGGAGGGCAGCGGTCGCTTGATTCTGATATAGTCCCCCCAGGGGACTATATCCTGCTTCGAGAAGGTACGTAACCTCTGTTTCAGTTTTATGACAACGTATTCACGGCGCTCCAGACGGCAGCCCCATACCAGTTACTCTGACAGAAGAGAGAGCACGTATCCGCCAACCCACCCATTCTGACACACCAGCTCGGGTGAGTCCTCCGCCGCTGACGCATAGAATGATGTCTAAAAGTAAGACTCAACGGGAACACTACCGTAACCGGACACGAGAGAGGGATGGGAAATGCTTGATTACGGGACAGAGATTCGCTACATGGACGGCACTGAGGGCCGCCCACATATTTCCTCGTGCCCACGTTAATGAAGTGAGTTTAGCTAGTCGCATGGTCACTGACTGATGTTCCTCGGCTCTCCAGTGGGTAAGAAAACAGTTCCATAACCTCATCACGGATACCGCGCCTGCATCGGACGTTGGTGGTTATTCAAAAATCGACTCTGTGCAAAATGTTTTCTTGTTACGAAGTGACCTGCATGATATGTGGGATAATTATGAGTTTGGTGTCAACCCTGACGTGAGTGCCCTAATTTTGGGATGTCTCGTTTACGATTTGAATTCCTAAATCTTAGGACAATTATCGCATCACCGGATTCATCAACGGCTTGAACGATGTACACGGTTTGACCCTTCACCTTGATCATATTGTGAACCCGACAATCCGCCCGCTGGACGAACTCTTCCGCGACCATTCCCTGCAGGGCGTCCTGAAACATATGAAAGGTGCGGGAGAGCCAACCTGGGACTACGAAGATGCGTTTAGTGATGGTGGCTTCGATCTGTCGAGACAAGAGATCTGGGGAAGCGTCGAGGGTAAGGAGCGGCTGGAGTTGGAAATTTTTGATAGGCTCTTTGAACATCAAGTCGCAGAGGACTTGGGCCAAGGGTATCATATTAGTGCGTAAGACACTGTATAGTCTGTGTATAGATAGATAGATAGATGGATGTATTCCGGAGCGGTCTACAAGAATTATCATTGGCTCTCATCGATCACCTCGGATGTTGACAATCAATATCAAAAAGGTTCGCTAAATACCCCTCGACGAGTTGTAACTCCGAATTCGCCCTTTAAGTTACGACGAGAAAGATACTTCATCTGCTTCAAATAATGCAACCAAGGGTATCAAGACTTAGAGACTAGTAATCTTCTCCAGAAAGAATAAGTACGCCAGAGCAGCGAAACGATTGGCCGTTCAAATTTGAATATGAGGCAGTAACAGCGTCCACTGTACATCCTCAAACACTCCGTCTGGTACGGCTCTCAGCGCGATGAAAGCTCCTATTAAGAGGCCAAGACGTGCAAGCATGTAAACTGGCACGCCAACCAAGCCAAACGGAAGTAAGGCAGCCCAAACAAGACCCAGGAGGCCATGGGCAATCCTGCCCCAGGCTGTAGATAGCTTAAATTTGCTTTGCCAGGTGTAGAAAACGATGAATAAGAGCCATATGAGAGGAATGCAGGAGATGGCCAGTGAGCAGACCTTCCATAGAATGTGCTCGCCGTAAGATGGGAATTCAAAATCCCAGCCGAAGCAATGGATACCTCCAAATAGGGTCCCGATGAAGCCTGTCGTGACGAGTTGGAATACATCCGTGGACGTCGGTTCATCGCCGATAAATGCATAAAACGGTGCTTTATGAATCCTCTGGGAGCCGTAGAATGTGTAAAACTTCGAAACCCCCATATCTCCCTCCACGACGTTATGTTTGTCGATGAGGTCACGCAGGCTATTGCCTATGCCGGATAGCACGGAGCCAATGGAGGCAAAAGGTACACGGAGAATATTTAGTGCAGAAAGCTCTCTAGAACGGTGAGTTCTATAAGGCGCATATGTGACCTTGTCTAGGTTCCCGGCCAGATCAGTAGAGTCTACCACTATTTGAACAAGAATTCGCGATTAAGTATGAACGAAAACCGCGATAATTAGGAAAAAACGCACTCAAATAACTATGTAGCGCTGAAAACCACGCCCCGATGTGCGCAATTTTGTTGAGTATATAATCGGACCACGCTACATTTACTCAGTTCAACAACCAAATTATTCGAGGATGAAACGTACTCCTAGGTTTCCATTCGGGTATAATTATCGGAAGGCCGGCTTCACGTCGTAAATAGACAGGCACAGGGCATTCGACGTTTTGAGGTTTATCCCACCACAGAACATATATCAACGCATTGAGAGCAGCAAACGCCAAAGTGACGAGTTCCAGCTCAGTGATGACAAGACCCTGTCTTTTCCTCGCGATGCACTGAACAATAAACCACGCGGTTTGACCGATGGCCAGGCACTTGGAGAGGTTGTCACTACCGCTGTGGTCCTCAATTTCTTCCTTTGTAATCCTCGGAAAGTCGATTTTTCCTTCCGCTAGTAAAGATTCCAGCTTCCATGCATCGATGACGATGGGATTCTTGTTTTCCTCCACTAGCATAAATCCGCCCATTTGGAGGAAGTGCCCATGTGTGTTCGTCCATTCTACACATTCCGTACCTTCCTTGCACATTGTTTCAGCCGCATGCTAAAGGCATATGCAAACAGATAGACACCCACCACCGAATTTACGTCGGAGGCGTCGAGCGCCAATCCACTGTCGTATCGCCCAATTTATGATTAATTCCGGCGCGACCAACGCCCACAACATCATCTCGGTCCTCCTCAAATTCTTTTTTATCCATCCTTCACCCGAAGCGGGGATATTGGGGTGCATAGAAGCCCAGGTGCAAGCGAAAATAGTGACAACGCAGCTCCAAACAATGTCCCAAATGGTTCGGCTAGATGGGCAGAGGCAAGTCGGTAGTATAATGGGAGGGTTGGCGTTGGTGGGGATGATTGGCGTGGGCGCCGCGTTGGTCAGGTGCCGAGAAAAGTATAGGAGGCCGAAAACTATGAGCATGGCAATTATTCGTTCGTCGTCGAAAGGTTAATGGCGTATTCAGTAATGTGGATTCTTGAGATGTCCTCAAGGCCAACACGAAAAGGTTGGCGCTATTTGTATCAAACACATGGTAACCATGATGTGCAAGTAACGCCCATACAAAAAGTGGGGTAGTGTTGCCGCAAGGGAAGGTGCCTTGAAGGCAAGTGAGGCCTGTCGACGTCAAGGTGTATCAACACTTTGGGAAAATCCCATACTTAGCCCAACGGCACGGCCGGGCGGCCCGGGCCACCCACGTGTCTCTACTATACCGGAATTCGCCATACCAAGGGTTCTTTTGGATGATTGCAGAGTATGTCTCCATTGCCTGTAGAATTACCATTCACCTCAGTTCTCATGTGCCAATGGTTTGCACCCACAAAGCTGCTGGTCATATTTCCACGCGCCCGAACTTCGACACTGAACATCGGTACTCAAACGCTTTTTTTGCGACTCATTTGTAATTTTACTCCGATATTCCTAGTTTCATGTTGTACCGCCTCGAATTTGTTCTATATATTTCAGCACTTGTCCAACTTGATACCCTTGAATCACTTCTTGGCTCGCCGAGTGCAGACCAGAGTTGACAGGTCATCTCAGTTAATCAACCACGGTACCCTCTTTTGACCAGTACTATGTATGCTATAATACTACATGACATAGATGTGATTCTACGCGACTGCGAGCCGATCCTCGCTTGTTTTCCTAATTTGAATAATTAACTGAGGTCGCATCAAGGTACCTCAAGGTGACCTTCACCTTCCCTTGCGGCAACACTGAAATAGGGGCCTTCCGAATCGTTGATGATCATTCTAGTCCCAGAGAATCAAATTTTCTGCGGTCTCGAAGAATGGCATACGAAGGGATCCAGTGGGTAGCAATCGTACACTCAGAACTTTTGTAGTACATAAATTAGTTTGAGTTCATTCCATGCAGTAAAAAAAAAAGAAGGCTCACCAGAATTGTCAAGAGCCAGCTGATATCGGGCACTTCGAGTAAAGCGAATGGTCAAACCCTTGACTTGGACATGACCACTGTCCCACCAGCGCCCAGTTCTCACCACTGAGCACTCCCTCGCGAACCGCAGCCGTCGTTTGCGACGCACTCCGACCACCTGAAGAATCTTGGATATTAACAATCGAGCCCACAAAGTCGATGAAAGCGCTGTTTCAGACCTGGTGACAGTGGACAGCCGTTACTCTCGGGCTATACCGAGTTCTGTGTTCGTGGAGGATTTGAATCTAGGAGTAGGAGGGTAGTTCACTGAGAGGCCGCCCAGTGTGGAAGTCGCGAAATGTGGTAAAAAAGAACCCCATAAATGGAGAGTACACAAATCGCCGCTGAGCATGGATTTGAATGAACCCGCTTGATAATGGATTCAGAGCATATGCTGTGGCCTGAAGCGTTATGATTTAGTGAGATGGTATTCGCGCGGGGATTACATAGGCCACATATGATGCCTTTGAGGACAAAAACATCCCAGCCATTCTACTTTAGTAGGAAGACTTGGATCGGGACGATATCAGCTCGTTGACTCACTTTCTGCTCTGGAGTGAACTTGGAGAAGCGAGTTGGTAATGGCTGAGAAAGCCACTCGGCATTTGCCGGAAGCCACCACAACACCAAATGATCTCCCAAATACCACCCTTCGACTTGCCGCATTTTTCACTACTTTCTAGCCCTTATTCCAGGTCCATTCCACCTCTAAACGTTTTTACATGAATACCCACCATACCCGCGAAAGAATCAGGGAAAATGGTGCACAGGAGGGCGGTAGATAAAGAAAGAAAAACTGGAGCAATCTTCCGAGGACAAATCGCTCGGATTCGGAATCACTTTGGGCTCAGGTGGCTCGTGCGGCGTGAGAACTTGTGGCTCATTGTGAAGGCCTTTTAGAAAATCGTCTTTCTTCCTTTCCTCCTCCTCCTCTTCCTCTCTCTCACCACCACAACAACCACTCGAATTTCGTATCAAGCTCATCAATGGCCCGCACCAAGGTAAGATCGCTCCCTCGCTGTCTCTCTCGACTTCCACCTTGCTCACTGTTATTCTTTGCTTTCTCGTCGTCGTTGGCGCTGACAGCAAACAGCCCGCAAATCTACCGGAGGTCGGTGTCTCATTTTCCGTTTTTGACCATCAACTCATCATAACCTCTCGTTCCACAGGCAAAGCCCCGCGCAAGCAACTCGCCACCAAGGCCGCTAGGAAGACCGCACAGGTAGGCATCGTTGTCACCGTGCTCGTCGTCGTCGATGGCGGTGGCGATAGCGCTGCCGTCGTCGCCGGTTGTCTTTGTAACATACACTAATTATGACTCCCTACATTACAGACTGCCACTGGAGGTGTCAAGAAGCCCCACAGGTTCCGCCCCGGAACCGTCGCCCTTCGTGAAATCAGGCGTTACCAGAAGTCCACTGAGCTGCTTATCAGGAAGCTTCCCTTCCAGAGGCTCGTTCGTGAGATCGCTCAGGATTTCAAGGTATGATTCGTCTTCATCCTCCCTCCTGAACACTACTGGTCTGCGTTGCGCAGCACCAACGTGCCCTTCATCGTCGCAGTTGATCGGCTTCATAACTAATTCATAATTCTGTTCCCGTTCATAGACCGACCTGCGGTTCCAGTCGTCCGCTGTGATGGCCCTTCAAGAAGCTGCCGAGGCATACCTCGTCTCTTTGTTCGAGGACACCAACTTGGCTGCCATCCACGCCAAACGTACGTTCTTACCCTACGCCCTTCCCCCTTCATCTCCGCTGCTCATCTCGTGACGCTGACTGACTCCTCCCTCTCGGTTCCGCTAATAGGTGTTACCATGTGCGTCACCTCTCTCCACATGCTTGCTCTGCACATGACTAATTATCTTTCTAGTCAACCCAAGGACCTCGCACTTGCCCGCCGTCTCCGTGGGGAGAGATCTTAAATGCCCTTTCCCGATCACAGGCCTCACCCTGAAAGTATGGTTAGGTGTAGAGCCTTTGAGCGTGGCATTCATTATCATTATAGTCGGCCGTTTCCTTTTGGCCCCCACGCGCTATGGACGTATTTATTCTGTGAAAGGCGTTGTATTTTCTTGTATATGTAATAATACATAAGTTGTGCGTTGTTGCATCGATTATTGGCAAATGAACAGATTCACGATTTAGCTGTTGAGAGGTGAGGTCAGAGTACATTCATCGTCATCATCCTTTTACCCATCCGCTTATCGGCCGACTAGCTCAGTTGGTTAGAGCGTCGTGCTAATAACGCGAAGGTCTTGGGTTCGATCCCCACGTTGGCCACTTTCAAAGATTCTTCTTTTTGCCGTCAGATCCACCTTCCATGCACATGTCGTGTACGCCGTTCTCGCGGGAAACCACCATTTTGGTAAAAATTGAGGTTCTTATAAAATTGACGTGCCTTGTAAGAACTCCACGCGACTTCACCGTTGCACGCGTAGCGGTTTGGAGCTCACGGGACTATTTGAATTTTCAATCCTTCAAGTTGCAGACGCGCAACAACATTCAACTTCCCAGTTCGTTTCCTCCTGCCTCTCCAACAGCGTCGATATTTCTATGATCAAAAAGATGTTTACTGTGCTTCCCTACATCCATATGCACCCTCCAATCTCAGTCTCCTGGTGTTGGGGCTATGGCGGACTTCTTTGGCGACCTTACTATTGACACTTTTGCTTGGCTTCATAGCCAAGGACACTGGGACGTCCACACAAGTACCGTAGAAGGTTTTTTCTTTCAAGTTTTGACCCCGATTACTTTTTGGCTTGGCTGAGGTACCTCGGCGCGGCCAAGACTATCTCTCCACTTATCTTGAAAGGCTTGTAAGTATTGCAAGCAACCATCACCTTGCCTCACACAACGTGTACTAATCAACTCGCCTAAACGTACTGCCAATCTGCCAGCTTTCTGTTCCTCACGTCGTCAGATCAGACCATGTCCATTCTGCTCGCTATTCTTTATTTCACTCGAAATTTCATTCAAGTCTCGCCATTACCGATTTCCAGTGCATCCGACACGCTATTACCAACATGTGAACGTGTTTCCGAACGAGCGCTTTGGGATATCATCCAAAGCTGTCTCACCACGATTTTTGCGTGCACCTGGGTTTCCATTCATCCCAACATCCCCGGCTCGGACAAGCAATGGTGGCAGCCGGTCCTGCGGAGGGCTGAGATGATGGCTTGGGCCATCATCGCTCCTGAACTAATAGTAAGCTGGGCGGTGAGGCAGCGGGTTGGAGCTCGAAAGTTACGGAAGCGATACGGCGGTGCGTATTTCACGAATGACCGACTCCTTAATTATCTATCGCTCGGATTTCTAGGCTTGGGATGGACGAAAACGCATGGGCATTTTTTGCAGATGGGTGGATTCGTGCTGATGGATAGGAGTGAAAATCAGGGTGTCCTAACTCCGGAGATCTTCGCTTCATTGCTCGGGGAAGGCAGAATCGACTTCCCCACCATCACGGAGAAAGAGATTCTGGACCGTAGCAAGGGTGATGGTCTTTCTAAGGGTATAGCAGTTGCTTAAACCAGTTGGTTTGTTGCTCAGTGCCTCAGTCGAAAAGCGCAAGGTCTTGTCACCACGGAGTTGGAACTTGCGACTGTCGCCTTTGCAGTTCTCAACGCGATCATCTACTATCTTTGGTGGCATAAGCCTCAGGGCATCAAGTGTCCTGTACCCGTTTATTTACTGGCGGAAGCACACGATCCGATCGAAATCCCTCCTTGGGTCAGGGAACCCAAAGGTACGATCTTAGCTCTATTTTCTTGTGAAGTCCTCCTGACAAGACACAGAACCGCCATCCGACTCAAATTCATCGGTTGAACTGAATCACTTTTCTGCCTCAGAAGGTGAGTCTCGGTCCCTTGAGGGACAATGTAACTCAGCACGCCAACTATTTTTCATAGAGCGTCTTGGTCTTGATGGTATGTATTTGCCTTGCCCGATTTATTAAGAAAATTTGCTTGAAATCCGGCAGCGAAACTAGGAGTGCAGATGAAGCGTAGACAGAATTCTCTTCCACCCAGTGCGGTCTCATATGTTTGACCCCTCTTTTTTATCTAATAATATTTTGAAGTTCCAGAGATGGTGGACGATCTCAGTGCTCCTGACTGGCAATCCCCTCACAACGATGAGTCACGCGAAGCTCTGATGTCCTCTGCTGTCAGGACAGAACCGTACAATAATCCGGTTCTTAAATTTATTGACAAAGGAATTGCTGAGCCTGCCGTTCACTTCATCACTGCAGTTGTGTCCAGGATAGACGATATGGTGAACCAGGACGAAGTGAAGAAAGGAGCGAAACACGTCCCTGCATTTTACGCCTTCCACAACCTGCACTCAGACTTCACAGTATTTATGGTGACTCTCCTCGTCGCTGTTTTATTCGGGAGCATTCATTGCTTTGGTTGGAATTTCCCATTCCCATCCCGAGCAGAGCTCATTCTGTGGCGGGTTTTCTCCGCGATTATTGCTGTGGTTCCGTGGGTGTGGTTCGCGCTCTCTTGTCTTAAAGAGCTTGAATCCGAGACCTGGTTTACACTCTTTTGGGAGGTAATGGAATATTTGGCTTACCTTTCTGTTCTGCTCTACATCATCGCACGCATCGGCCTCCTCGTCGAAGCGTTCACCGCGCTGAGGGCCCTTCCGCCTGGAGCTTTTGCCAAGGTCCAGTGGACCTCATTTTTACCTCATATCTGACCATCATAGAATAACTGTCGGATCTATATAACATATTGCATAGGTTTCGCCACGTTATCACAGTTTAGATGTAGTAACAAGGAAGCACAAACTTTGGGCTTTATTTCGAGCTGATATTACGCAGCATATGAGTAACTTTCTTGAAGATAGGCAATGATTATTTATCATGCTTGTGGCGGACACATTAATGAACACAAAATTCAACGAAAAGAAGGAACCCCTCATACATTGGCAGACTAGCTGCGTTGGTCGGAGCATCGTGCGAAGGTCTTGGGTTCAATCCCCACGTTGGCCATTTCTCAGTCCCGTGCATATTAGTGGGTGGGGGAGGTAACATCTTTATCGATCCATTAAAAATACATCAAATGTCGGGTCGATGGCGTAGTTGGTTATCGCATCTGTCTAACATCAAAGTTGCACAGAAGGTCCTCAGTTCGAGCCTGGGTCGACTCAACTTTTTCACCATCGAAGGGACGTTCAAGTTCTCTTTGCAGAGGTTATTGAAGACTTTGCTCAGGAGGTGGCATCCACGGCTGATGTCCCTGCAGGTCCTTGCGCCATCCCTCAGGCCCCAATAATTGGACTTGCAGTGTGACATGTGACGAAGGTAACTTTGCTTCTCAACCTCGACTCAGTGGCTATCTGCTGGCCATGCATGGCTTTAAGAATTACACGGAACTCATGATCATATCTTCATTTACAGAAGCAAACTTCGCGAGGCCACAGCTTGCGTCTTTCCTTCACCGACTGATATTCGGCCAGCCACGTTTCAGCGACAGCTTCAGTTCTGCCCTGCTTTTCCTCAATGCAGTTGACTTAACGCGCCGAGGCTAACCCGGCCTCTAGGAAAGGGGAATATTTTTTACGAATGAGGTTCTGCTTCATCTCGGAGAACGGCACCGTTCTGCAAAGCAGCGAGTTCCTCGGCTTGCTTTCTTTACCCTTTGCGATCTACTCATCTCCGCAGTCTTCCAAGCAAGACATCCATCCAACCGGTACGTATGTCAACTAATATCGCTTATCGTCTTTGTCTTGCGCAGTGTTTCGGAGCTGATAACAACTCTTTACATAAATGCACAGTTTTCTAGGATGTCTTCTACAGAGGGTCATCGGGTCAGTTTCTCATCCCATGATGCCATTTTCGGGCGCTCGAATAAAATGATGCAGGCTTTGCTGGCTGACGCGTCATAAAATGTACATCGAGTCCTCCCACCTTGATTACATCGCTCTTGAAATTCATGTTTCTGCACCTCTTCCCTCCGACTAGTGGAATTTCTGACAAATTTGGCGGGTGTGACATCTATCAGACTCGTCCTGCCGAATTCACCGGGGGCTAATACGAAAATGTGAATATTGAAGATGCGTACCCACTCGTTTTCTTCTACTTACTTCTGTTGGTTCTCTATCTCCAGGTCAGGTTGTCTGAAAATCCATGGTAAAAATCTCACCGTGTTTTCCTTGATTAACATCTTCATTTCTTTTTATTCACATGAGGATACGCTACTGCGCAGAACACCATGGGGCTCTCGGATTCCATGCTCCGTTGACTCACCAAGTCATTTTTTGCTGCAGGGAAAACTTGAAGAAAGCGACGGTGTGTCCGTTTGACATTCATTTGAATTGCCTTTCCCCTTTCGTCGGTCTATTTTTTGTGCAGACAAGTTGGGAAGCGCCAAGTGTGCTAAACGAAGTGCCCTGGAGACGTATGGCCGTTTTAATGTCAATGGCCTTTTCCAGTGTTGTTGCATTCTCCCACTGACTTTATCTCATGTTGTTCAAACCTTCTAAAAATACCAAGTGCGCTTGTTACTTCCATATGTTCAGATTTTTCGTATTTACCTCCCCCTCTTCTGGATAGATATCTGACTTACCGCAGTGAAATATTTGCTTCGGTGCTTCCCCTTCCCCGACTTTGTTTCGCACTTTTAAGACCCCGCTTCCCCGGGGTCAGCAAATCAGTGGTACTGGTGATAACCTAGAGTCTCGATTCGGATCAATGCTCCGCGCTTGTCGTTCACGTGTGTTAATGGAATCGGCCTAGCCAGTACTTTTCCATTCAAGTCCGCACGTCTTCAAGTTCAACCGATCATCTAGAGTTATCTTCCCTTCATCTGTCCATCCCTAGTCCTACCTCTCTGTACATTCCGATCGCTGTCTTCATGTACGACCATAGGTGAATGTGCATTCCAAAGGAATTGTACCTTTCCTTGGCGTCTCTGTTCAATTTCTCATTCTGATCGTCAGTAACGAAGAGGCACACAAACTCCTAAGTAGGATAAGGCTAGGCCCGATGATTAGCCAATATCGCGTCTTCGTAGCATTTTATTTTGCTTTCAAAGTGCTGAAGTCGTGGTTTATGCAAAATTAGCACTCTTAGGGGTTCATCATCCTTCACTGGATGCGCAGTAGTGTTCATTGATTAGTCGCTTTCGAGATCTAGATGTGGATGACGATTGACCGATGGTAACCTTCAATGGCAATGTTGATTGGATTTCCAGATGGTATAGCGGTACTGGGGCGAGGTCTGTAGTTATGTACATACTTCCCGCATGAGCTGGAATTTATGGAAGGAACAGGATCCAGGAAGGCCAATCACGATTGAAGTAAAAATAATCAGTCGGATCAACGGCGATATTTTTATTACAAGCTGGGCTTGTTTTAGCAACCCAAATTTAGAGCACCGCCAGTTACCGAGTTTGGACAAATAAACTGCCACGTAACCTGCATGATTCCATGAAAGAGGCTTCAGCCTTCAAGCTTCAAGCTTCAAGGTTTCATCACTGAGCGCTGAGCCACGACTTCAGCGTTGCCTTTCAGAAAATATGTGTATCTCCAATCCTCACAAAGCTGAATCGAATCCGGTCTCCAAGGCTGGCGCAAGTATACATCTTGACAAGTTGAAGTTGTTGTTGGGGATCGGGGAATCACGAATTTGATAACATCAAGGGGTTCTGGGCGCTCCCGTTCGTGTGCATCCGTTGGTTCCCATCGCTTCTATTTTGGGGTCGTCAAAATGGTGGCGATGGTGCGACCTGGAAGTCACAGAATTTCCCCTTGCATATTGCTCTCATCCAACCATTTATGAACCGGTTTCTCCCATCGTCAAATACCCTCTAATAGACACGACGCTCTTTCACGCTATGGCTCCTCGACACGACTACATTGCGGATCATCTTAAAGGCTTCCCCGTCTCAAAAATCTCTCTTCTTTCTCCCTACAGTGGTCTCATACTCTCCATCGTCCTCATCGTTCTCTTTCTAATTCGATTCTACGTCCTTCAGAGCTTTCTCCTTGAGAAGTTCTATGGCGAAAAATACACCAACCTCGACGACACGAATCGACGTGGGTTCCTCAACCACCATATTGCGGGGGCCACAAAGATTATCATCCTCATTGTTGGAATATACCCTTTCGGCGCGGTCGCGTTTGGCCAAGCCCATTTCCATACACCCTTTGTTCCCGAGTCCCCTGTTACATTAGGGGACCTGCTGCTTGTTTGCGCCCAATTGCTAAGTGGGATGTTCATCTTTGAGCTGACCTACCGCGTCAAAATATCGCCGGTGTCAGTGGCTCACCATATTGGCAGTATCCTTGTGGCTCAGGCTGCCATTGCGATCAGCATCAACGGGGACAGTGATTCGAGCATCGAGTTTGTGCTCTGCACTGTCTGGGGTGCGTGGGATCCGGTATTCGCTTCTTCTCATTCCCATGATTGACTTTCTACACCTGTCCAGGTGCATTCGACATTGTTGCGGAGTTTCTGCCCCATATGGCCCTAATTCTCTACCGTGTGTACCCCACGTCACACGTCTTCCTTTCAAATCTCTTCAAAATCGCTTGCATAACCACTTTCCTTGGTACCATCTCAGAGACCATTCTGACGATGTACCTCTTCGGACAACTATGGCATCGTTGGCCGCTATCCTTCAAGATCATTACGCCCATGCTGCACATCGCGTTTTCGGCAGCACAATTCCACGGGACAAGGATATTTTACTTTGTGTGGCAGAAGCAGGAGCGTCTGCTACGAGAGAAGAGGGACTTGGAAAAGGTTGAGGGCGGGGATGTGGAGGATGATAGTAGAGAGGATGAGGAAGAATCAGTGGATACGGACCTCCGGACAGAAACATTGAGGAATTAAGTTAACCATCCACATCCACGAACTATAATCATCTCGCATACCATATTTATTCCCGTAGTACATTCCTAGTAATTTCTTATGAGAGTCCATGGAACTTTGGGAACACGATCTATGTTTTGTTTGAACTTGGAGGCCTATTTCAGATTGATGAGTACTTGTCTAGATAAATTTACACTCGAACAAAGTCTGAAGAATCGGGGACCTTCGAACACCCTACTCTGCGGTGTCTTCTGTAGGTTATGGTTCGATATACACGTCAAACGGAAAGGTACATGGCCCGGCGGAAAGCGGAGTAGAAACTTGAAGAATACTTAGGGACCAATTGGTAGCTTTCAAACGTGTAAGTAATAAAATGGCCAGGCCGTTTTGTGAGCACTTGAGTCATTTTAAAACTAGTCCTGTTTGTCGTTCAATGGTTGTTCATTTTATTGTGTCCATAGACGTGGGCATTGAGCCCTGTCTTTCACGCCAGAAACGCACACAACGTTGCGTGCTATCACTTCTTGACATGCAACATTTGGAGGCATTAAGAACAAAGCAGAGACTTTACCGCGTAGATAATCATAGTAGACATCTTAAAACACTGCTAAAAGTCTGCCAAAAATATATTTGAGGAACGTAGTAGTACTTATTTGCTTTCCTATATTCTCAAAGTTACGCCTACTTTTGGCCGAACCGACCTGAAGGGCCGAACTCGATGAGAAGTAGGAACAGATATCCCTCAAAAGAAGCGTTTAGTCACATTCTTTTTTGTTTCAAAGAAAGGACCTTTGTGGAGGCTGATTAATGACTAGTTGGCGGAGGTTAACGCGCGAGAACACGCGATTTGGTCACGTGCTGGGTTTTATGTTTCATTGTTTGAACTGACCCACCTCTCCCCCACACTGACTTTCCCGAAAGGGAAATAAATCGCACGTGAGGGCTCTTAGCCTCTTTTATTTTATTAATCGTGGCCGTTTACATCAGTCAAGTGGTCTAACGGTTACTACTTACGTCTATTCGATCGAATGGATTCTCATGAGTTCTGTGGATCTCTGTGTTCGATTCTTGCTCTGTGTAATCTTTTTGTGGGGCTTTAACTTCTGTTATTATCGATTTTCTATCTGTTTTTGATTACTTTTTGCTTTTTATTTTGCCTTACATTCTTCTTTTATTTTTACTTAACATTATACCTTCTGGATGATTAAAAATAGCATTAATTAGTCATTATATTCAGAAAAAATCAGTAAAGTATTAGTATTTTAGCTTTATCACTTACTAAAATGGTTTAATTCACTCCTGATTTTTTAGAAGATTTAAATTGATTTTACTGTGTTTTAGCCAAGAATTGGGCTGAAGACCTTGCCCTGGACTGTAAAAATCAGTGTTAAATTCGTTTATTTACTTCAAATTTCTGGTATATGTTCATTTTAAGGTAATGTAAACTAATTTACATTTTTCTAGTGCTGAAAGCCTTTAAATTTGATGACTATCTTCTAAGTTGACGAGTCCGCACTGACTTCGAGACAAGACTGTCAGTGTGGCTGTGTTAATTACCTTAAAAGGGTTTCGGTGATGTCCGAAATGTCAGTGTGGGGGAGGGCAAGGGGACTTCATTGTTTGGGACCAAACAAAAAAAAAGCGTCAGGAACATTCCACGGCCAAACTTTTCTCTCCAGCTCATCATTCCTCTTTTGCATTTGGTCAACCTTTCTGCGTTATAATGGTTCGTATCTTTGTAGTCTCCTCCTTTGAGCGTAAGTTTACCTCCATTTCTTAACCCTTCAGGCCTCTCAAGCGACATTCAAATCCATCAAGGCTCTGGTTCCCCTCCTGGACCGTGTTCTCGTCCAGCGTTTCAAGCCAGAAACGGTGTGTAAGAGTATTGTAACAACCGCGGTTAACCATACTGACTTTATTTTCGATTCCTAGAAAACTGCGACTGGAATCTTCTTGCCCTCGTCTGCCACGTCTAACCCCCTCCCAGAGGCAACCGTCGTCGCAGTTGGCCCAGGAGCCCCCAACAAGGATGGCAAAGTCATCCCGACACAAGTGAAGGCCGGTGATCGTGTGCTGCTACCTGGATGGGGAGGAAATTCCATCAAGGTCGGGGAGGAGGTATGTTCAACCCAAATCTCATGCTGCCTCTTTCCATTTACTCTTTTCTCGTTTCGCAGGAGTATTTCCTCTTCAAAGACTCGGATATTCTCGCCAAGATCAATGAG
Source organism: Laccaria amethystina LaAM-08-1 (assembly GCA_000827195.1). NCBI lineage: Eukaryota > Fungi > Basidiomycota > Agaricomycetes > Agaricales > Hydnangiaceae > Laccaria > Laccaria amethystina. The sequence goes on from KN838629.1 coordinate 76,585, forward strand.
TGAGGTTTCGGACAACGCTTGGACGTGGCGATGCCTTCGTCACTTCAAAAGTTATCCAACTATATCACACTAATTATTTTCTTTCTCTACCTTCGCATTATTTCATATACACAAGCATCCCCACTCATCCAATACATTCGTCCCCACCAACCTTTTGGCACTTGGATCGAGATTGAAGATCAAGTTTTTGAGCTGGCCAAAACAGCCCGCAATGCGTGTAAACATCTTTTACCTCAACGTTGCTGAAAGAGGCCCCAAGCAGCGCCATCGTCTTACCGTCGAATGGTCAGGTTGAGGTCGTCCCTGCCGTTTTTACGTGATAGAGAAAATGCGGTGTTAAGTCGAAGCCCCACTGTGCGTCGACAGAACGCCGGTACCTCTCCGACGTGAGCTTTGCGCCTGAATGCTTGTCTCACGTTTCCAAAGTCAAAGTCAAACCGTTACATTTCGGATCGCCAATGAAATTGACAACTGTAAGTACTGGCTTCTTGTTCGTGCCGACGAGTCGAAGAGAGTTGGAAAAATAAAATATACCAAACGTCGGACTAGTAAAAAGGTACGAGGCTGCGTCAGCAAGTCATCGGCACACCGAAGCAATCTGACAATTGATGACATGATTCAGGTCAGGGTTGGCATGCGGCCCACTGTATGCACTAATTTCGCATGTTTCTAGAAGGCTTCTTCATTGAATTTCCGCCCATCATTATGCGAGATATCGCACAGCGTGGCTAGTTAGTCAGCGTTAAATAAAAGGTTCGACACGCTCCTTTCGAAATCTCATCACCAGTGCCTCCATAGCACTCGTGGGCCAGCAAGACTTCAGCTGGATGTTTTTTTCGAACTAATAGTAATACCCAGGACATCCCATACTTCACGATTAGGCATCGATGGACTCTAGCAATGCAGGACAGCTGGAAAGAACTCCGTCTGAGAAAGCGGACGTCAAATCAGATTCGTCTTTAAGGCTGCCCACACCACCAGCGAGGAGCGCGTTCAAATCTGTTCTTTTAGTCCTCACCATGACTTTGGGCATGATAGTCAATGTGGGTCATTCCGGGGCCATTATGAGGGCCATCTAGCTTACACCCTTGATATTAGACTTCGGGAAGTACGTCCATAACCATCGCCTTACCGACGATTGGTAAGGAATTCCACCTGCAAGAAAATGAGCTACAATGGTTAGTGTCCGCATACCCCCTTAGTTCTGTAAGATCTCCTACCATGCTCTTGACGCCCTACTGACTGTTCCACCTTAGGGTTGCCTGCTTCTTGTATTCGGTCGAGTCGCCGATCTCTATGGGAGGAAAAAAGTTTTTTTATGTGGATCCCTTTTCCTCGCTGTTTTTACTCTGGCCTGTTCGTTTCAACATGGTTAGTTGCGTACGCTCTTAGACCATCTGTCCTAAATTATCTTCTCGCCGACAGATGTCATCAGTCTCGACATCATTCGTGGAATCCAGGGCATAGGCTCTGCAGCCCTTGTACCCGCCTCAGTCTGTCCGACTCATTTGAAGAGACATCTCAAATAACTGACAGTTCTTTTTTTGATCTAGCTCGGAATCCTTGCTGACGCTTTCCCGCCATCTCGAGCACGGTCCTTAGCGTTCGCTACCTTCTCAGCGGGCGCTCCCCTCGGAGGTGTCGTCGGAACAATCGTAGGGGGCATTCTCACACAATACACTGCGCACGTCCTTTTTCTTGCGTCTTTCCAATTGCCTGCTTAATATGAATAATCAATTGGACAGGAAAACGTGGCGTGCCCCTTTCTACTTGTTGACAGGCCTCACCGTCCTCTGCTTCGTCGGCGGTTTAATGTCCATCGATCCGGACGTACCCTCATGTGAACCTGACAAGCGCATTGACTGGCTGGGCGCTCTCTCGGTCACAGCGGGGTTGGTACTTATTGTATTCGTCCTCAGTCAGGGAGAACTAGCACCGAAAAAGTGGGCCACGCCATGTACACATGCCTTAATTTCCATCTTCGTGGTTTGATCAACTTACGCAGTGTTTATACAGATATCATTGCACTTCTAATATTGGGCGTTCTTCTCTTGATATTGTTTGTCTTATGGCAACAATACCTTGAAAAAGTGCAAAATGACCCCAACGCGGTGCATTCAGTACTTACACCTCCACCTTTGATCCAACCCTCGTTGTGGAAACGCGGAGAGGGGAAATTGGCTGCTATGATGATCATTGGGTTTGTCAACTGGGCCTCTTTTCTGGCTTGGATTGTCTGGGTTCAGGTATTTACTCCATGTTGACTTCACGGAAGGCTGATTTGATCTCGTATAGCTGTACTACCAAAACTATCTTCAATTGTCTGTTATACAATCCGTCGTCCGATTTCTCCCCATGGTAGTCTCTGGCCTGCTCTGCAACACGTTCGTAGGCATCATGGCTGCGCGCGTCCCCGTCATTTGCCTCACTGGTGAGCGTCCGCCGTCAACCGCATTTCACATCTCACCCCGCACATTCGCAGCTATTGGTACAGGGGCTACCGCCGGCGCTTGTCTTCTCTTCGCGTTAATCAACCCCCACGCATCATATTGGGCCTTCGCGTTCCCAGCGTCGGTAATATCGGTGATGGGTGCTGACTTTGTTTTTTCCACCGGAACGTTATTTATAGCGAAAGTTGTGAGGTCTTATGAGCAGAGCGTTGCCGGCGCTTTGTTCTTGACCATGAATCAGGTACAGACAAATGATCTTCGCTTAGGTCTTACTCACTAGTCGTGTACTGCAGTTGGGCACCGCTCTGGGTGTGGCCACCACTACAGTGGTCTTCAATCGGGTCGACCTTCATAGACACGGTAGGGACGGGATCGTAAGCTACAAAGCAGCTCAGTGGGCCTGTTTTTCGTTTGGGGTTCTTGGTACATCGCTTCACTCTCGTCATTGTCTTAATACTGAGATATCTCCAAACCCAAGGGACTCTTCTGTCCCTCCTGTTTTTTAGAGGGGTGGGAGCTGCTGGGGTTCGCGAACCTATAGATAAACCAGAAACGCCGAACGCTAATGAAGAGCGATCAATGACATATAGTAACCAAGACATAAAAAGTGAGAAGTAAAAAGGTGCGAAATTAAAAGAGAGGCGAGTTGCGTCCTATGATATTATTCACGCTGTGGATGCTGAACGTAACCGAACTCGCGCTTTTCATGATATCAGAGTGTAATAGAATGGCGCCAAATTTTAGATGAAGCAAATAATTTGATGCACCCATTTTTACGACATTGGACTGAGGAATTTCCAACGATGTAGACTCTGAGTCAGACTCGATATCTGGCCAATTTTTGCGACCGCCTCATCACACCTTGCTGAGAATTTCATTCAACAGTAGTACAAAATATTGCCGTGTGCCATGGACCAACAACGGGGAACTTAAGATTTCTTTCAACCACGCATTCTTGAAAATTGCAGTTCCTGAAGGCGCTACTTGGCTATTTTTGAGCAACTTCAATCTTTTCATTCCTCCAGTGCCTGTCCTACATTTCCGTGAAAAAAAAACATCGTATTTGAGAACTGAATCTGCCTATTTCTGTGCCCGTCTATGTATCCGATTTGCCAAACATTTGAATGGATTTGGAGAGGGTTTGAATGTTGCGTCTACATCCAGGTAATGACAGTATAGGATAAAAATCTTTCAATAGAAGAGTATAAGAAGTGGCACTTAATTAGTCTCGTTTGATGGGAACAAAGTCAAGCGTCTGATCATGAGTACATCGCATGAGTTCAAACCATCGAGGAAAGGGGGAAGACGCACCAGCCAAACGGTAAACCCGAAGGTGGCCGCAAACTCAGTTTCGTCACCAGCAAGGATCAATATGTCTTTAATGAAGCGATCAATCAGAAAAGACATTAAAGTATAAATGCATTTGGAGGAGACTTACCGCTAAGCAAATCCGATATAAGTAGTCGGAAAGGAGTGATCATTGTTAACCCATCGTGGAGAGAACGTTCCAGAAACGACATCATACGTCCACTAGGACGCCGATCATCATTACATCAGCTCTAGCACGCCGATTTCGTTGGACGTTGACTTACAATTGCGCTCTCGACTCCCCGTGATAGTCCGGTTGCGTCGTTGAAGGAATTACCCATGCTGACGGCGGGTGAATTAGGTTGGCTCGCCTCAGTTTGTCCCAGAAACGCGTAGCTACGATTATATCAGCGTGTCAAGCGAAATCAAGTCAATCGCCATCAACTTACTTATAACTCCCACTTTGGAGGTCTGATGAGGTCGAAGAATATCCAACAATACCGCCAAAGTAGATGTGTGGTGAGGCGCCATTCTAAAGAGAAGGCACAGGTAAGTCAATGATGTCCAATGGCAATAGTTGGTGTGCGAGATGCTTACAACGACGACAATATTGAACTGTCCCTCCTCGATGTCACCCAGATTGATAGAAACAATCAAGCGTTGGTCCAGATCGGTCGTCGTTCCGAATTCTCCATCGCTGTTCAAATTCTTGCTAACGTAACCGTAGTCGGCGCCAGTTCCTGTCTCTGTCAACTGGATGTATCCTTGGACTCTGAGAGGGGGTTTAGTCAATTGTGTCTATAAAGTTGATGTGGGACGACACGCGACGTACACACTGGGGGTGTTCGATGGAACTGCCAGTGATCGAGGATTAGCTGCTCGAGAAATAAGTAGTGTTGGCGCCGAATGTAAAGATAAAAGAAGCTTACTGGTACGAGAACGCGCCGGTGGGAGAGGAGAGAGACCAGCTGCGAGGCGCTCGGCGTTTGCATCAGGAAAAACTAAAACTCACAATTGTGCACAATTGTTGGTAAATTCTTCTCAATTCTTCTTACAGCTAATTAATTATCGATAGACCCACTTTGCGTTGGCAGCTCTTAGCGTTTTTATTTACTTGTGGAGCAGATACAAACAAAACTAGCCAGATTTGGAGGGCATTTTGACCGTTCGAGCTGGATTCTGTTCTATACTTAGCAAGTTCCACCTAAATCTAGCTAGTTTTGTTTGTACCTACTCCACAAGTAAATAAAAACGCTAAGAGCTGCCAACGCAAAGTGGGTCTATCGATAATTAATTAGCTGTAATGGAAAATGGAGATGTCAATTGTGCACAATTATTCATAAATTCTCGTCAATTCTTCTCAATTGAAAAATAAAAAATTAGATTGTTCCAGCTAAATGCAAAACTCTAGACACTCGCAAAAAAAAATTGACTCCGCCTCGCATTGTACAAACAACCATTTGAGGAAGACGGCGGGCACGAATGACCAACGAATGACACAAAGTTCTCCACCAACTCAATGTAATGGAGTGCTCCACGCTCCAATAGAGGTTATGATGATACGGAATTGCGCCAAATGCAGTTATTTGTACAAAGCAAGGCGGAGTCAAAAAATTTTTGGGAGGTGTCTAGAGTTTCGCATTTAGCTGTCACACTTATCCTGAAAAGCGGTCAAACTTGTAGATGAAGTAAGATTGTTGCCTTGTGCCTCGTAACGATTTACGATGCCGAAGTCGGCCTCAAGCTGAGCAAATGTTCTTGTTGGGAATTCCGTCCATGTTAGTTTTCTCCGAGTCACATTAGCCTTCATACAGTCGCACCTTTCAGTAACAGTACTTCATGGATATTTAGTTATTTTGATACACGAAGCAATTGAGTGGGTGTATGTAGGCGACAAACCGTAGCTCTACATGGACGGTGAGTCTACATTGTGTGTACGTTGCATCCATGTCAACGGAACACAATTGATGTGAGGATTAATTGTATAGTGCAAGGAAACAATAGTTGCATGAAAAACTGTAAGTCGTGAGCGCGTGAGCCGCAATTTGTCCAAGTCCGTTGAAACTCCGACGGATCATGTGACCATGTTGAATTTTGAATTCGCAACTCGTAACCAAGCGCAAATACAAGCACTCTCCTCCTCCCACCACCATCCCCATCACCGTCACTACTCTTCGTGACCGCGCCTCGCATCGTGAGCGCCCGCCATGGGCTAAACGACGTTTACGGCCGTACCAGCTAAACGAGCGTCGACGGTGCACGGAGAAGACGACGTGGCACGTCAACGGTCCCCTCCGGATGTGCCACGTCGTCCACACGGCAACGACACATGCCGTCCTCGCCGTCCACAGTAGTGCAGTCACGTTGTAAGCCCTACAAACCCCTTCTTTCTCCCTTCTAATTGCCACAACCCGCCTAGCAGCCATTGTAATGCCCGCCAACCGCCGCCACGTCACTGCCACATTGGCGATGACGACGCGACACGACAATGACGACAACACCCTTGAATGGCCATGATGTAACTAGTTGAGGACTTTGGCCTCGTCGGAGTCGAAACCCTGACAGTCGAGGTATGTATCCCTCTCCCTCTTAACCCCACCTCAACGATCAACCTCACTCGCACCATCGATCGTGCAACAGGGTACGTCTACGTTCCCCCTCGCTCCTCAAAAGCACCTCCGGGTACGATTAATGACATTGCCGGCCCTCCCTCTATACGCGCAAACACGTACGCGCTGTTCTCCAGCACTGCAGAGGAGATGAAGGGGCTGCGAAACCATGTTAGGTACGTCCAGGAGCGGTGGATCGACACGAAAGAGGAGTGGGATGCACTTGAGCGGAGGGAGTGGAGGGAGGAGGGTGAAGCGGATGCGAGGAAAGGCGCTAGCGCTTCGAACAGGAGGTTCTTTTGGCTTGTTTCACGTAGTTTATAACTTAGTACATCTATAGTCAGTTGCCGTGCAATACAAATTACAATCCGTCAACTTGAATTCTCCGTCTAATTGCTTGAAAAAGAGGATCAATTCCATAATAAATAAACGCCCAATTGCGCGCTAAGCATCATCAATTAAACACAATTAAAGGGTGCCGGTTTTATTTTGCTTAATCCTATCAAAAGTCTAAATTCTCTCAATCTGGTCATTTGTGTGTAATTTACGGTCAATTCTGTATAAATCATGTAAATCATGGTTAATTCAGAGTCTCAAGATTTCCTGATGTGTCTTGTGGACCACGGAGGGGGGCGGGTTGCCCGATATCGAAAGGAGAGCGCTGTCGGGAGGATTGATCGGTTGAAATCCATTGCGTTGAACGATACTTGGAACCCTGGGTGTCGCGACGACGGTACATACCAAGCCGGTAATGATGAGGAGTTTTGCGAGCATGATGAATGTTGACGTTGGGAGGTCGAAAGAAAGCCAGGATGGGGAGGAAATGAACGAGCTCGAGGATTTAATAGCCGTTCAATGGTGGCTGACTGACCTAGTTCAAAATATAAAATTGAATGAATTCTTAAGAGAATGGATGAGGCTTCGATGAGGCTGACCGATTTCTGGCGGCTGCCAAGACTGCTTTAAAATACTGTTGGGCCCATGCCGTTCAAGTGGTCATCAGTTGAATACGAGTGCTATCGATTCAGAGTTGGAGAGAGGGGATTTCGACCGCCGCTGAATGGCCGTGCCATCGCTGAAAAAAAAAAATTCAGTCAAAACTTTGAGTCACAAGAATTTGGCCAACTTAAGGCTGACCAATTATTAGGAGTTCAGGTGAATGTGTGCGGTTGTAAACTTGTAACAAGGTGTAAAATGGCTGTCAACAAGTTGTTCAATGAACGGTCCTTCGCCTCCCCCACTCTCACACGTGATGTGTTGGTAATCACTTACCTTCCGTATATGGTAGTCTCACGACTTAGGGCAATGTGCCATTGCCCTAAGTCAGCTCGAGAGCGCGCGGTAGCGCGCTCTCGAGCCCCTAACCCCCCTAAACTTAACTTAACTAACCTACCCTAACCTCCTAATCTAACTGAGAACGCGCTACCGTGCGGGGAGAAAAATATCCCATACCCTAACCATTCTAACCCCCTAACCTAACTGAGAACGCGCTACCGCGCGGGGAGAAAAACAACCCTAACCATTAATTTAACTCTAACACCCTAACCACTTAATCTAATGTATAAGTAGATAAAAGGTACTTGCCCCAAGTGAGGCAAAATAATTACACCGCAGGTGAATCGAACCCAGATTGTAGAGCATATGACCCAGCAGCAACAAAGTCACAAGATTTAACCAGTACACCATTGTGGCATGTATGTTTATTGGACAGTGTGAACTATCGCTTATGCTATTTTCATTTGGGGAAATATTATTTGTCATACCTTCCTTTTAAGGAAAGTAAGAGTGGGGAGAGCTGGGCCAAATTGTTCAATGTTGGCATGGAAAGGCATACTTTCTGATGACTGTTGAGTTCTGAATGCTTAGACGCATCTGCAGGTCGTGGGGTCGAATCCCCTCTCATCATTGCGATCATACTTTTTCATCGTAGCATGGTGTTTACATTGTCGTCTATGGAGGGTTAAACGTTAAACGGTTACTTATTGTGTTCTTCATCTAGGACGGAACGAGAGAGGAAAATGGGGCGCATATGAGAGTTTCTGTAAAGGACAGAGGACAGCAGTACCCATACGCTCATCCGCACTTCAACGCCGTTTGCACGCTCTCACCCATTCCTCCTCTGAGCGACGAACGCAGCCGCTCCATCTTCCTCCTCGGACACGCTTAGACCAAATCCTCGCAACCTTCCCACTGTGCAACGAGATGTCATAGACGCCTCTACCAATTAAACACGCCTATTTTTCTGCTTTCCCGAAAACATGGCATGGAAATAGGCCGCATATGAGCTTCTTACCACACTTCATCAGGCATGTCTCGTTATTCGATTCCTAACTTCAATCACTCCCTCACTAAGTTAATCATCTGCTGGACCAAAGAGTTGTACGGAAATCGCCAACGTGTTGCGTTGTGCCTCGTAACGATCCGTTGGGAATTCCGTCAACATTAGTTTTGAAGCCCTCCTTCAGTTTAGACTCTGAGCCACATCAGCCTACGTACAGTCGCACCTTTCGGTAACAGTACTTCATGTAAATCAAAATGTACATTATAACTAGGCGACAAACCGTTGCTCTACATCGACTGTGAATCTATGCTGCGTCCAATGTCAACGAGAGACAGGATATGGATAATCGCTTGTAACTTACTACGATCAGGGATTGGGGTAATTGGGTGGTGCGTGCGTAGTGATACGCGGAACGTCGGGAAGAAGGAAGAAAGTAGCTAGCCACGTAGAGGCAATTTCAAATGGTCGCCAAGCCAAAGGTCAGGGCGAGGCCTAGATCCACAGGCACTGATTCTAACCTTTGCTCGACTTGGGCCGCCAACGAGGACGGAGCGGGTCAACGAGAAGGTTATTGAGCAGCTGAGCAGCCAAACATCCACACAGCTGGGTGCACCGGTCAGCCGATCGATGTACGTGAGGTTTGCTTGCGGCCACTGGCGAAGAGATGATGCCGAATCCACGAGCTTGGTACTTTCCTTCGCGAGCCGACGCACGAAGGGGTGCAAGTGGCCGGGTTGTACGGAACATGGTGGACCAGGCAAAGACGGCCCGATCACCGAAGGGAGGAGAGCTGGGGTTTGCACTGGCGTTGTGGAACCAGAATCTGAGTAACGAATGAAGTAGGTCAGCCAGGCAAAATATCAAAGTGACAAGGAATTCAGAAGCGGGGGAAGGGAGAAGGGTATACCGAGTTGTAAGTAACGCAAGAGTGATAACTTACCAAAGGTCGTTATCCCTACTTTCCACTTCTCCGATTCAAGCTTGCACTTATGACCAGGCGGACGGCAGTGACCTAGATTGCTGTATGTGGGGAGTTTGCCACGGCTGCTGGCGAGATGATGCTGGATCCACGAGCTCTGTACGGAGGCGGTTTAGCTGGATGAATTCCACCATGGGAATATCCCCTTCGCGGGCTCACGAAGGGGTGCAGGTGGCCAAGTTGTGTGGTGGACGCGAAAGACGGTGCGATCACTGACGTCAGGAGAGTTGGAGTTGGCCGGTGTTGTGGAATCGGAACCTGGGTAACAGACGAAGGCGATCAGCCGGGCGCAAAGGGCCAAATGGATGGAAGGTGATATAGGGATTCGGAAGCCAAAGCAGGGACAAAATCACGAAGGAGGTAACTAACTTACTGAAGCCAAGGTGTCCGGTCTCCCCACTCCCCAGTTCTCCGGCTCGAGCTGGCGTCTCTGCCTTCTAAACGACGTGGATCAGGCGGACGACCGTGATCTAGCATGGCTTGTGGCGCTTCTCGGGAGCGTGTTGGCCTCATCGAGCCGGGCATGGTCAGCCAGGTCACTGGGATGGAAAGGACGTTTAGGGCTGGCGTCATGGACTAGAGCGGGAGAAAATTCACTGTTAACTTGAAATAACGTCTCTATCCGTATGCGGAGTGGGTTCGAGCGGGTAGCTGGGTCGGGGTTTGCAGATGGCAAGCAGAGCAAAAAGGTTCGGCGACGAAAGGCTTTCATAGCAAGCCTATTTACAATGTAAGCATCCAGTGAACGTCGCAATTTCAAGATTCTAATTATCGTACCACTAGAAACCAGTGGTTTGCTTAGGATTGGGGGCCTTGTAGGCACCAGAAGTACGATGCTCGTGAACGATGTTACGAAGACCAGATCTGGGAAGAATTATCAGTATATAGGAAGGAGATCGAGAAAAAATAGACTAGTAAGGGCATGCGGGGGGGACTGCTGCAAATTTTGTAGCAGAGCAGGAGGGGATGACAAGGTAAGGTAGAAAGGGGAGTAAATCCAATGGAAGGAGGAACTCACTCAGTACCGATGCATTCGAGAGCCAGTACGATAACTCTTGGCCTTTGAAGCTCAATAGCTTCCTACTCTCTATATCGAGTGCACGTTGATGAAGGCGGGCTTGAGACTTCGTTTCCATCTCGAGTAGCTAGTGGGAGGTCGGGTAGGGATGTCCAGGCGACAGTAGCTGAGCGACCCAGAGAGGAGACATCGGTGACTCGTGATGAAAACCCGTTCGATGAGGGAGGTTCGGAGGATGGGTTTAAACCATGGGCACTTCGAGGCTGAAAGGACTCTCGTACGCCCATTGACCGGCGGACGAACAAAGGCAACACTGACGATTTTTCAGGTCGAAAGAGTCATCCAGGAATGAGGTCGCTCTTTGTGATCACCGAGACGTCGATGATGGGTGTAAAGGTAGGGGAGTGCTTTGAAAAGATGGTTGGGGTGGGAAGTCCTAATTGGATGGGGAGGTGGGTCGTAGGGTTACTCTTTTGTTGAAAGAAAAAGGCGTAGATACCGGGAAGCGTTGGGATCGTCGACGGCTGCGGGGGCGGAGTTGTCTGTTTTGCTTCTTTGTCACACTCAAGTCACACTTCTCCGTTGACCGCCGTCCTTCGAGGCTTGAAGCCAAACCGACCTCTCAGAAGGCTGTGCGAGTGACCTCAATCAGGAACGTCAGATGACTCTGTGAAACGGTCCGTTACCCATTTTGAAGATTGACGCCGTACAGCATCGACTCTCTTCTTAACCACCATGTCTGATTCTACTGACCCCCGCGAAAATCTTCTGAAACGCAAGCTCGAAGAATGGCCCGATCAAGTCACGATCGCTGACCGCCCACGTAATAAACGCCGTGGCGGCTCGAGGTTAGAGTTCATGATCTCGCGCTACCTGATAATATCAACCCGCGTATGGCAGTAGCATCAATATAGCTGACCCCAGCTCTACCTTGATATCTCCATCTTCGACCATCCATGCAGCAGACATGGTCATGCCAGTCACCAGTGAGATAGTTTTCATTCTTCCTGCCCCAAAGCCAACATTGATCGTTCATCCAATCAAATTTGCAGGTGATTGGGTTGAAGTCACTGGGCAAGGAGTGGTTGAGTGCTCGCAACAAGTTTTACCTATCTCCGGTGGTCTGCATCAACCCCAAACCACTATCATTCATCCTCGGTAACACTGATATAGATTTCCTGAGTTCTCAACTCCCTACCTTTCCACCAATGGATCCTGGTCTGAATGAAGCTCTGGTGTCAGTGGATACCGAAATGACTGTTGCCTGTGAGATACCCCTCAATCTGTTTGCTATGAAGTTGATATTGACCTTCATTAATTCTAATCTCTCAGTCAATCAGGATGAAGGTTCTATGCAAGGATCTGTTGATTCCTTGCAACACCCTTCTCCTATCTTGACTGGTTCATGCTTACTCCAGATCTCTATATTCTATTTCTGATAACTTTGTATAGATCCTCCAAGTGCTGACTTGCCTACTTCTCTACATATTCCTTCTTTTTATGCAGAAGTGATGCCTTCCAGTCAGTGCTCTTATAAATATAATTCAGGCCTGCTTAAATCTGACATGAGTTCTCAAAAGATTTTCAAGCTGAAACTATAAACAACATTTCAGCTCAAAATGTGAATACAGGCACCAACAATGGTTTGTTTCCTTTGGATCATCACATTTTATTGCTTTCACTTATATTTTGATAGGTATCATCAATCAAGGTAAGTAGTAAGAAAAGCATTATATTCACTTTCATGTTATTTGTGGTTGGTAGGTGTGGACCCAAATATTCAAATCACACTTGAGATGATTAGGGATAAACAACTGGGTATTATTGGAGGTTCTTATTTCAATGTATAATTGACTTCATTTTTTTGTTACAGTGAAGGAGATTTATAAGTGGCTTTCTCCACCCAAAGAATCTATGAACTACAATACTGCATATGCAATTCTAAAGAGTCAACCAGACACCTGTCAATGGTTTCTCAATGGAAATACATTTTCTGGGTGGCTAAATCAGCCTGGCTTTCTCTGGGTCAAAGGAAAATGTAAGTTTTCTGACAAATTTTTAAATTTATATGTTATTGAGCATCTATCCAGCTGGCTCTGGGAAAACCATTTTAAGGTTGAGATTTTCAATATTTTTATGTCATTGAATTAATTTTTATTTTGACAGCTCAGCAATAATTCACAATCTTCTTCAAAGATACAAATCTGCTACTGCATATTTCTTTTTTGATGGAAGAGACTCACAGAAGGATTTCCAGCTGCATGATAAACTGATACGATCTCTCATCTGGCAATTCTCTCTGAAGTGTGAGGGTGGAGTGCCTAAAGTCCTAGTGAATCTGTATGCTCAGTGTGGCAATGGCCATCAGGAGCCAACTCTGGATGATCTGCAGAATACTCTTCAAAAGATTCTTGATGGCTTTAGCTCAACATTTATTATTCTGGATGCTCTTGATGAATGTGCTGAAAGAGAAAAGCTTCTTAACTGGATTCAGAGTTTTATCCTGCAAAAAGATATAAATCTTGGGCTTCACTTGATAGTTACTAGTCGCCCAGAACAGGAGATTGAGGACAAGTTCAAGTCTCATCACTATCTTGACTTGGTTGAGGAATCTGAGAATCATGATCTTGTAACCTATCTTGACTATCAACTTGAGAATGACTCTGACTTGCAAAAATGGGATTCTAACACTCAAGAGCAAATAAAGGTGACATTGGTAAAACAAGCAGATGGAATGTATGTTTGTTATCAACAATTGAATGACAGGATTATTACTAAATGCAATATTAGGTTTCGTTGGGTTGCATTACAGCTAAATGAGCTCAAAGAGTGCCGGACCAAGGCTGATCTGAAAGACCAGCTAGCCAATCTACCTCAAGGTTTGGATAAAACATATGATCGGATCTTACTAGGACTCAAGGAAAGGGATCATGGTTATGCCAAAATATTTTTACAATGGCTGTGTTTTGCTGTCCGGCCACTGACACTGAGAGAGCTGGCTACAACGGCTGCTGTTGATCTCTCTGCTGAGAATGGACCAGAGTATAAATCTGATAATGAACTTCAAGATGTTAAGGATGTCTTGAAGATATGTTCTAGTTTTATTATGAAATCAGATGGTATGATTTAGAATAATACCAGATTGGAATGAGTACTGACTATTGCACAGATGTCATCAAGCTTTCCCACTTTTCTGTCAAAGAATATCTCATCTCTCAGTATATTCATAATCATGCTGTCAAGAAAGTCAGGGACTTTAGCATCAATGAGGAGCTATCACACTCTGTCATATGTCAAACCTGTTTGGCCTATCTTCTTCAATTCCACACATCTGAGCCACTTGATATAACTGTGAATGAATCATTCCCACTTGCAAATTATGCTGCAGAAAACTGGATTATACATGGACATTCTAGTGGCCAAAATGAATCTCAGTCATCTTCAGTATTTGTATTGATGATGAAGCTTCTGACAGATGAAAATGCTGCATTTCTCAACTGGGTTCGCCTTTCCGATATAGATGACTTTTATGACTCAAATCTGCACAAAGAGAGGGTTGAGTTTGCTGAACCTCTCTACTATGCCTCACTGGCTAGCCTGACTGAGGTATCATATAGTTTGCTAGAAATGGGAGCAGATATAAATGCACAGGGAGGACGCTATGGAAATGCACTCCAGGCAGCATCACATAATGGCCATAAGGCAATTGCAAAGCTGCTGATAGAGAAGGGGGCAGATGTAAATGCACAGGGAGGAAAATATGGAAATGCACTCCATGCAGCATCACATAATGGCCATGAGGCAATTGCAAAGCTGCTGATAGAGAAGGGGGCAGATGTAAATACATGGGGGGGATTCTTTAGAAATGCACTCCAGGCAGCATCACATAAAGGCCATAAGGCAATTGCAAAGCTGCTGATAGAGAAGGGGGCAGATGTAAATGCACAGGGAGGAGGATATGGAAATGCACTCCAGGCAACATCATATAGTGGCCATGAGGCAACTGCAGAGCTGCTGATGGAGAAGGGGGCAGATGTAAACGCACAGGGAGGATACTATGGAAATGCACTCCAGGCAGCATCACATAAAGGCCATAAGGCAATTGCAAAGCTGCTGATAGAGAAGGGGGCAGATGTAAATGCACATGGAGGAAAATATGGAAATGCACTCCAGGCAGCATCACACAATGGCCATGGCACAATTGCAAAGCTGCTGATAGAGAAGGGGGCAGATGCAAGTTCACAGGGAGGATGGTATGGAAATGCGCTCCAGGCAGCATCACAGAATGGTGATGAGGCAATTGTAAAGCTGCTGATAGAGAAGGGGGCAGATGTAAATGCACAGGGAGGATACTATGGAAATGCACTCCAGGCAGCATCACATAATGGCCATGAGGCAATTGCAAAGCTGCTGATAGAGAAGGGGGTAGATGTAAATGCAAGGGGAGGAATCTATGGAAATGCACTCCAGGCAGCATCACTTAATGATGATGAGGCAATTGCAAAGCTGCTGATGAAGAAGGGGGCAGATGTAAATGCACAGGGAGGAGAATATGGAAATGCACTCCAGGCAGCATCATATAAAGGCCATGAGGTAATTGCAAAGCTGCTGATAGAGAAGGGGGTAAATGTAAATGTAAGGGGAGGAATCTATGGTAATGCACTCCAGGCAGCATCCTATAAGGGTGATGAGGCAATTGCAAAGCTGCTGATAGAGAAGGGGGCAGATGTAAGTGCACAGGGAGGATGCTGTGGAAATGCACTTTATACAGCATTATATAATGGCCATGAGGCAATTGCAAATTTGCTGATAGAGAAGGGAGCAGATGTAAATGCACAGAGAGGATACTATGGAAATGCACTCCAGGCAGCATCATATAAAGGCCATGAGGCAATTGCAAAGCTGCTGATAAAGAAGGAGGCAGACGTAAATGCACAGGGAGGATACTATGGATATGCACTCCAGGCAGCATCCTATAATGGCCATGAGGCAATTGCAAAGCTGTTGATAGAAAAGGGTGCAGATGTAAATGCACAGGGAGGGTTCTATGGAAATGCACTCCAGGCAACATCAGATAAAGGCCATGAGGCAATTGCAAAGCTGCTGATAGAGAAGGGGGTAGATGTAAATGCACAGGGAAGAGAGTATGGAAATCCACTTCATAGTGCATCATTGAATGGCCATGAGACAATTGCAAAGCTGCTTATAGAGAAAGGGGCAGATGTAAATGGACAGGGAGGGTTCTATGGAAATGCACTCCAGGCAGCATCACTTACTGGCAATGAGGCAATTGCAAAACTGCTGATAGAGAAGGGGGTACATGTAAATGCACAGGGAGGAGAACATGGAAATGCACTCCAGGCAGCATCACTTAATGGTGATGAGGCAATTGTAAAGCTGCTGATGGAGAAGGGGGCAGATGTAAATGCACAGGGAGGAGAATATGGAAATGCACTCCAAGCAGCATCACATAATGGCGATGAAGCAATTGTGAAGCTACTAATAGAGAAGGTGGTAGATATAAATGCACAGGGAGGATGCTATGGAAATGCACTCCAGGCAGCATCCTATAATGGCCGTGGGGCAATTGTAAAGCTGCTCATAGAGAAGGGGGTAGATGTAAATGCAGAAGGAGGAGAATATGGAAATGCACTCCAGGCAGCGTCACATAGAGGCCATGAGGCAATTGCAAAGTTGTTGATAGAGCAGGGGGCAGATGTAAATGCACAGGGAGGAGAATGTGGAAATGCACTCCAGGCAGCATCAGATAATGGCCATGAGGCAATTGCAAAGCTACTGATAGACAAGGGGGCAGATGTAAATACACAGGGAGGATACTATGAAAATGCACTCCAGGCAGCATCACATAATGGCCATGAGGGAATTGCAAAGCTCCTGATAAAGAAGGGGGCAGATGTAAATGCACAGGGAGGAGAATATGGAAATGCACTCCAGGCAGCATCACAGAATGGTGATGAGGCAATTGTAAAGCTGCTGATAGAGAAGGGGGCAGATGTAAATGCACAGGGAGGAGAATATGGAAATGCACTCCATGCAGCATCATATAAAGGCCATCAGGCAATTGAACAGCTGCTAATACAGAAGGGGGCAACATATGTATTTGACAAAGATCACATTGAAGGTAATAAGGATGAGATTCAGGAGGTAGGTAGTGAAAATGAAATGGATGACCTCAATGAGGTCAATTATTTAGACTTCAATGCTTACATAAATCTCTGAGCAGTTAGCTAGATAGAATTTGTGCTTGTTGTTGACCATTTCCCAATCTGTTTGGAGAAATAGGCAATGATAAATAGCACTAGGTAATAATGAAATTGGTAAAATATTATCCTAGGGCAGTAATAATAAATATGCCAAGAGAAATGAAATGACAAAAATATTGCCCTGGCTAAGGATTGATGAATAGCCCCAGGCAGGAATGAAGTACTAAAAATATGGCGCTAGGTAAGCAATGATAAGTAGCCCGTGGAAGCAATGAAAGACCAAAAACATAGCCCTAGGTAAATGATAAGTAGCCCTAGGTGGCAATGAAATACCAAAAACATGGCCCCAGGTAAACAATGATAAATATCCCTAGGTAGTAATGAAATGCCAAAAATATCGCCCAGGGTAATCAATGATAATAGCCTCAGGTGGTAATGAAATACCAAAAACATAGCCATAGGTAAGCAATGACAAATGAAATAAAACACATTATTTCATTTACCTAGCCATTTCATTTCATATTTTTGCTAGGCTGTAAATAAATAACTATGCAGGCACTGACTGGAATTTATTATAACTAGTGGGTGAGATTTGTACTAGGTCCAGGAAATGATTTAGCAGATCAATTGATGAACCACTCAAGTATGTTAATAATGAACTCTCAGCACACACACATGCATGAACAAGAAAAAGACTCACTACAATCAGTGGCCATGACAATAGAGTCATCAGCTTGATTATAGCAAGTAACTATAAGCACTGTATTTGAGTCAGTTGTCCAATGCAGTGAGGAGGAAGTGGAAAAGCTAGACTTGAGTTTGGTTGATGTTACCCTCTCAACATTGTATTTGATTTGTCTTGTCTTACAATATAGAAGAGATGGACTTTGATGCCTATGACTTGAGATATAGGGGAGGCTTGTTGTAATGGTGGCAGTGATGTACTGGAGAAAAGTGGTCAAATGATCAACTTCCAAAAATAGTCAAATAACAGGAAACAAAAAATTTGTCCCACACTTTTTTTTTTTTTGAATATTTTGCATTTTGCTGCATGAAAACAATACCATATAATACTTGTGGCTGACGAAAGTAACCGAACACCACGTGAAAGCAATGTGTTGTGTTGTGGTCAAGTTGTGGTGGTTTGAATGTTTACCTAGTTACCGACTCAGATTCTTACTAGATTTTTCTATATGTTATATATACACAAGTACACTGTATGATTTTCCTCACTATTCATGGTATAGTTTGTGTGGAACATGCATTTTTTGCAAGGGAAGTGGAATGCCGAAGATCATGTGGTGTCCGGTTACTTTTGTCAGCCATGAGTATAATTTTGATGGGTGAGAGAAAAAGGTCCCTTCAAACTTTGTTTACTTTTCTTTGGCTGTAATTAAAACCAATGTGATTGACAAATTGTCATTCAAGCCCATTCAAATCCATCCATTTAATCCCTGTAAGTTTTTGATGGTAAAATGGATGGGATACATGCTTAAACATTATAGGAACCATAATCTATTCTTATACTTCTCAATAGCTTCCACCAAAGTCATACCAGAAATATATATATTGTAGATATATGCCCAAACTTTTAGTCATGTAACATACATGGACTATGCATGACTTATAGTCAGCAGTCAGTGGGTGAAATAGAGTGCCACATCACTTGAGTCACCCACTGACTACTGACTATTAGTCACTTCAGTCACCCATTTTTGGGTACCTATGAGGTATATGAATTCTTTGATTTGGGGGTACCTCAGTGGTACCCATTCCGGAGTGGTGTATGAGCTCCATACCAATACCATGTACCATGGTATGGAAAATCCATACCATACCACACTCATACCAATACCATGTCACCTTATACCATACCATGTCCCTTATACCATACCATTTGACCTCATACCATACCATGTCACTTCATACCATCATACCAAAGTTGTCATGGGGTGTCTGGGGTCCTTTTTCAAACAAAATATGAAAATTATTTCTGCAGGCTGCAATACTGGTCCATTCAGTGCCATCTTTTGTGGAAAGGTTCTTCTGGTTTTTGCTAACATTTTCAGCTACAAGTGGAGGCCAGATAGTCAACTCCATCCTTTGAAAATCAGTTAAATTGAGCTTTATCCTAGGCTTTTCCATTCCTGAAAAGCCATTAACATAAATGTTTTCAATAATGGGTTAAATGTATTTTGCCCAGTAGGGCCAATCAGAGAGTCCTGCCCACTTACATAAAAACTACACATGATGGAATTAAGTATTGTTGTCCTGAGTGTTTGACCAAAGTCTTCATTATCAAAATATTTGATCCAATCCATTAAAGCTGAGTGATTCCATCCCATCCAAAGGCTTGTCAATTGAAGAGCCAGGGCTACAGATTAAGGAAGTTCTTGTTTGTGATCACTTCCAAAAACCATGATACTATGTTGAGCCTTATTTATTCCACATGTGGTATGATGACATCATACCACAACCATTCATACCATACCATGGTATTGCACTCTCATACCATACCAAGTCATACCATACCATAGCCATACCACAGGAAGGGAAGGATACCATGGTCTTTATAACCTGTAGAGAATCATAGTTAAGCCTGACTATGGAAAAGAACTAGAGAGCGGCAATTGATCATGTAAGACAGCCTACAGTGACATAGCTCAGTCCTAGATATATGAAAAGAATGTGGACATGAGCAGAAAATAACTGGGGCTAGCAACATGGAAAAACATGGCTCAATTGCCACTAACTAGCCCTTTTTCCATAGTCAGGCTTGACTATGATTCTCTGCAGGTTATAAAGACCAGATTATGAAGGGTTCTGTGGGTAACGTTAACTGTTCTGAAACATTGAATCATATCCCCATACCCACACAAAGTCCAGGACACTATAAGATATCAGAAAAGTAGACCACAAATTTTTGTAGTCCTACAATGTAGATACTACAAACTTTTGTAATGAAAAAAGCGGACACTACAAACTTTTGTAATGAAAAAAAACAGACACTACAAACTTTTGTAGTCTCAAAAAGCAGACACTGAACTTTTGTAATGAAAAAAAAATGGACACTATAAAAAGCAGATACTACAAACTTTTGTAGTCTGAAAAGCAGTCACTACTATAAATTTTTCTAATAGAACACATGGACACTACAAAATTTTGTAGTCTGACTTAGGTGAAAGCTGTTAGTAAATATATGTAAACAAGCTCTGCAATGGGTAGTGTTGCCGAAGTCCGATTTGGTCTGGTTCCGGTTTGGTTTTGTTGGTTTAGGTAATTAATTATAAACCTGACTAGATTAAACCCCAATATATGGTCTGGTTTATCCGAAAAACCAGTTTGAACTGGATAAACTATGGTTTACAACCCAATAAGGAAGTCGGAGTTTTAATAGATCTATTCTACTGGGACAGTTGAGAGAAGCGAGTGAATATATGCATTGATATCCTCCAGAACACCATTCTCATCCTCTTCAGATGCCTCAAGGAACGAGATAACCTCTTCACGAGATGTTCCCTTTGAAAAATCGAGGGATTTTCCAGACTTGAGAGAAAATTTAAGCATCTGTAGCATTTCCATGAGATCCTGGTGGATACGATTGCGACGATCGGTCATTGTCTCTTTTGCTGATGAAAAAACATGCTCGCATGGCACGGCAGACCCCTGAATAGCAAAGTAATCCAATGCCGCCATAAACAAAGTCAGATATTGAAGTTGATGTTCCTATGAAATTTTGTCAGTTAAACAACTCAAAATACAATAATCCGATACACATCACCTGCCAATATGCGAGACTGCATGTTCCAGTTGATGAATCGTTGAGATATTCTGCAATCTCGGCATCAAGGGATCCATGAACAGGGTCGTTGGACCTTGTCAAACCCAAAATATCATCAGCTGTGCGATGAGCTGTGGAATTTCAAAGAGAATGGCCCCGGATTGCTCGTGATCGACATGGTGTATAGTCAGTGGCATGTACTGGCCGTTGTGACTCGCTGGTGACTTGGAAGATAGGGCCAGGCTCCTGAGATGATGTTTCTGTTACTCCAGTCCGCTTTTCGTAGTAAGGAAGGAGCTATCAAAAAAAAAATGTCAGCTATACATGAATTTTTTGGTTTCATTTACTTCACTTACTACACACCACAGAAGGCTCTTAGCCTCGCCATGTTTTCCAAGTGGGAGATGCCGAAGCTTCATGGATGGATTTAAAACTAGGTAGCCACAATGTAATCATGAGATCGTAACAGCAAGCAATATGAGCAAGATTATGTGACGTACGCATAGAAATAGTATACACCGGAACAAGTTCAGTGCGGTGGTGATACACATTGAGCTTATCAATACCTTCATCGATAATATCCGAAAATGGGTGACCCAAAGAGGCTTGAAGGTCTCTCCATATTTTAACCATCACATCAAATGAAGGTATCGCATTGCAAAGCGTTGGTGTTTTTTCGGCAGAAAATTTTTGCTGGAAAGCATCAGGAACCTAGAGTATATTTATGAGACCAGATACAATAAATTTCGAAACAACTTAAACTTGCCAGTAGGATCTCTCACACCATTGCAAGCGCCTCCCACTCCTGATCTGAGAGCCGATATCTCTGCAAATCCTCGAATTCTTGTGAAAGGAAGGAATCTTCAAGAACGTAAACTCAAGTGTTGGTAACTTCGAATAAGTTTTATAACTGTCACGTACCTTTTCAAGAAGTAATGCCCTTTCAATCATGTAAAGTGTTGAAGACCATTGTGTATCAACATCTCGCAGGAGTTGAAGCTCCAAACTAAGATTCTTGGCAATCTCAGCAAAATGCTGGCGTCGAAGAGAGGAAGCACAGATCTGAGAATGATTTGAGATAAGACAGCCTGAAGATGGGTCAAGATATTACTCACCGGTCGAACCAGTGCACGTAGTGTACCAATAGGATCACTATGTGTTGTACCTTCAGCACTCTCATCCTCGACGTAATTGGTGTGACTGAGAGCTGCCAAAACTGCTTTACAAGCAAGGTTGACAACATGTGGAAAACATCTATATATGTCAGACGTGAAACTGTTTAAAATACTCTACAATAAAAAGGGGTCCATTACCTGATGCGATTTTCCACGTGATCAAAGACTATTCCCCAAGCACGTAATTCACGTTCAAGGGATGCCATTAGAGTATCATTATTGGTGGCATTGTCCATAGTAACCCACCCAATCTGTCCGGCACTAAGGTTCATTCATGCATGATATGGCAGCAGCACACTTACTTTTGATGTGATTGAAAGGCAGTCGAGGATGTAGAGTACAGCTTGAGCGAGATGTTCGCCTGTATGACGACCTGGGACTCTGTGAAAGCCTATCAGCTCGGTGCGCAGCTTCAATTCATATTGAGGCCCATTGGGGGTCTGCTTAACGTTCATCTCGATCCAGTGGGCAGTGACGGCTATGAAAGAAGCAAGGTTGGAATCAGACCACATGTCGGTGGTCAACGAAACCTTTCTGAGAGCGCGCTATTGGTGGTATAATGATGAATTAAGTCCCTGCCATGAGTGAGATCAGCTGGACTTTAAGTACCTTAATCTCGCTTTCAAGGCTTGCCAAATGTTCGTCCCAAATCTCCTTAATACGGTTCCGAATTGTAGTTTGATGAGGGATTTCAGAATCCTTGAGATCTTCCCAAAGAAGCATGAAAATCCTACGCAGATGGGGATTCTCAACAACATTCAAAGACTGCAAGATCAAAATTGTACAACTGAGTACCTGCCCGAAATCAATAAATACTTACCTGGTCATCTGCAATAATAAACTCCGTAATAGCGTCGACAAATGCCTCATAGGAATACTCTGGCATGTCAGGTGGCCTGTCACCCACCCCGGGATTTGACTGGGAAGGGTGCTGACCTTTTGACGTGCGATAACTAGCTACTGGTTCCTGTGCTTTTGCTGCTGTAATCGGAATCTTAAATTCATCGCAACTATCAACCCACGTGCTGATATGATGCGTAAAGAGATGTGTTCGGAGAGTACTTGACCCGGTATCGATACTGAATGGAAAAACTTCATGTGTATTGTTCACGGTGTGTTCATGTCTGCAGTCAAAAGACCAGCTCAATAGGTACTGAAACACAAAACAGTCACTTACTGGCAAAAGACACAAAAACACCCACCATTTGTCTCTTGGAAAAAGGTCCAGACATCGCGGGCGCCTTTTTTCTTCTTTGCCACATTTGCATGCACTGGGCCGACAGTAGCTCCCACCCTAGCTGTGCTGTGTTGCCCTACCTGAGGCGAGCCACAGGATCTCTCGGCTGGAGACCCAACCATGGATGGTGTCGGACTCACATCAGGAAAAGATTCTTCGTCTCCTGATGCAGGCAAATCTGGCTGGTCGAGGTCAACGTCGCTTGGCACGGGATTTGATGCATTGGTGGGGTCTGCTAAGAATGGGTTGGATGGACTATCGGAGATGGGACCACTGGCATCTTATCAAAGGATTATAATAAGGACAACATAAAAGTGTGAAATGACATTACCGAAATGTGTTGAGTCGGTACCAACTTCTTCATCAACTGTTGGCAAAGATGTTGTGACAGGAGGTATGGGATCAAAGTTTGCTGTACAATGGTGAGGGGGTGTGTACAATAGTCACTGAGTACTTATGTGCATCTGCTTGAGTGGCGGCACTGTTCGTGGGAGCATCTGCAGATGCTGAAGCAACGTGGTTGGATGTTGAGCCACCACGACCACGTCAACTGCGTCAAGTAGGAGGATTGTTGGTAGTGCTTTTTCGAGTTGGCATTTTTCTGCAGATACGAAGTCAAGATGTTAGCCTTTTATTCAGAACACATCATAGGGGGGAAAATGCCATGAATCTGTGCTGTGGAGCAATCACCTATGTCACTGTCCTCTCTGATTACCATCCATCAGCACAATGACCAACTAGTGTCATTGAAAGCAGGGAAATTGATGTATAGGTAGTCATCTACCTCGCGTTTGTCAACGAGGTCAGTAGAGAATAAATTGAAGGCATATAGAAAAAGGAGCGGTGAAGGGAAGGGGAATGGGTATATTTGCCGAACACTGATAAGAATGTTATAAACAATTAGAATTGAGGACGAGGTATGTAACCGAAATGAATAGAATGGGCGGCACGCTGGGCACGTTGACTATTGACACACCCTTGTGTTGCCTGTTCCCTCAAGATCTCAATGCCCCGTCTATCCTCACTCCACTCGATAACAACCCGGGAATCCTCATGCGTGGCTGGGTTATGTCCTGATAAGAGAAGCAAGGAGTCAGCAAGCTGTCACAGTGTTATGAACATATTTCATACCTAAAACGGGGCTCTGTACATCACAAAAAGTGAGGAAGAATCAATGAGGAATGAGATGGGGAGCAGAATACGTGTGTGAACAAAGAAAGAGTTCAAGAGCATGTGTTGACGACGTGGTTGGGAAGAAGGATAACAATAACTCTCCCTTATCGGATCATTTACCAAATTTGATTTCAAACCATCAGCGTGATCAGTTTGAAACATTCAAAAACCAGTTGATAAGATAACCAAACCACTGCAGACTGCAGACCAAGGGTTTGGTTAAATCAGGTTTATTTTTGGTCCGGTTCGTGGTTTAACCAGAACCGAATCGGACTTCGGCAACACTAGCAATGGGCATGTGCAGTACATTTTTGGCTTTTCTATCTTCCTCTGCTTGATATAACGCAAACTAACAATAGATTACAGTCCCTATAATATTTAAGCATATATCCCATCATTTTCCCCATCACAAATGTGCAAGGATTGGATGGATGTGAGAGGATGGGTTTGGATGACGATTTGGCAATTGCATTCGCTTTAAATTTACAAACAACTTTTGTAGGAAACATGACACTACAAGCGCTACAAACGTTGACAGGCAATACAAACTTATGTAATGTAAAAAAGGGGACACTACAATTTGTAATAGCCACTACAATTCACAATGGACAAATGTTGTTATTTGTGTGTACTCTTGTGTGCAAGTTTCAACACAACAACCATGTCACATTTTGTGATGTGGCTTCTTTTGTCAAACAACCACCACCACAACAACCTCAAGACCGGCGACTTCAGCAACAACCACCACCATGAGCATCTCCAAACAGTGACACTGGTCCACCACCAGATGACAGCCCAGTGATGCCATCAACGACGACCAGCGCCCACCCACCAGTTTGTGAGTGCCCACCATCACCATGGGCAAACGATGAGCACCCATCCACCAGTTCATGAGCATTCACCACCACCCTCGACGGACAGTGACGAACACCCATCCACTAGCTCGTGAGCACCCACAACCATCATTGACAAACAACGATGAGCACCCACAAACCAGTTTGTGAACGCCCACCTCCACCATTGATGAATGGTGACAAGTGTGCCAGGCCATGTTGCAGCCAGCAACGTGGCAACCGCATGACGGAAACCGACGAGGGACCACAATGATGATAAACTCATCGTCGTCCTTTTGTGTTCTTTGTAGTAACTACTCCCCACCCACTCTATCACCACCCACCCAACTAATGTGACACCTCCACCATCAACGGCTCACTGGCGGTTGACAGCTAGCACACCCCACATCAACACTCACCAAAGGGCAGGGGACACCGCCCATTGGCAGTCACATCACATCGACGATGACAGAGGATGACTACGACAAACAATGAGGATGACTATGATGAACAATGAGGATGGACAATGATGCTGAATGACAATGACGAAGGACACCATCCCTCCATCCCTCTTCCCTCCCTCCATCTGTCTTGCCTCTCCATCCCTCTTCCATCCCTCCCCCTCCCTCACACACCTCCCTTTGAACAACCTAGAGTATTTACCTATCAAACCAGAAAATGTGGAATATCTCTGGAACGTGGAAACGCACACCTCTTGTCTTTTTTGTCCCTTTACACTACATAATAATGGATTTGAACAAGCCATAAGACGAGAGGCTTGCACATCTGTGTTCTGAAGATATTCTGCATTTTCTGTTTGGTGGGCAGGTAGTCTAGGTGAGTCAATTCTCAACTGTTTATTATGATCTAGAGCTTGTTTAAATTCATTATTATGTAGTTTAAAGGGCCAAAAGAGACGAGACCCACACATGTTTCCGTGTTTTAGAGATATTCCACATTTTCAGATTTGGTAGGTAGATAGTCTAGGTTGCTCAATTCTCCACCGTTTCTCATGATCTAGGGCTTGTTCAAATCCATTATTATGTAGTGTAAAGGGACAAAAAAGACAAGAGGTGTGCGTTTCTATGTTCCAGAGATATTCCACATTTTCTGGTTTGATAGGTAAATATTCTAGGTTGTTCAATTCTCAACTGGTTCTTATGATCTAGGCCTTGTTTAAATCTATTATTCTGCAGTTTCAAGGGAAAAAAAAATGAGAGATGTGTGTTTGCGTGTTCCTGAGATATTCTGCATTTTCTGTGTTGGTAGGTAAATATTCTAGGTTGCTCAATTGTCCACCTTTTCTCATGATCTAGGGCTTGTTTAAATCTATTTTTACGTAGCCTAAAGGGCCAGAAGAGACAAAAGGTGCGTGTTCCTGTGTTCCAGAGATATTCCACATTTTCTGTTTTGATGGGGAGGTACTCTAAATCAGTCAATTATCCATCATCAACATATTTATGTGTAAGTTTCCTTATTTAGAAGTCCACTCTTGATCATGAAAACAGCACCCTAAATTGTTAGAAATAATCAACACCATCCCTATTTTTTTGACAGATTTTTGCCTATTTGATTGCCATTTTTCCTTCAGCAAGTGGTCTCTTCTATATTTAGAAGCATGATCCAGACCCTAAGAATAGTGCTCAATATTTTAGATAATAATGAGCAGCAATCCAACCTCATTCTTGTAGGCAGCAGGCACCTACAGCTCCAGGAAAACATCTATATAGATAGAAAAGAATGCCAAGAATCCCACAATTGTAGAAAAATAACAATATTATTTTTCCTGGAATGAGGACCCCAGAGACCCTAATTAGTCCCAGAAAATATTTTCAGTCAGGATATATTTCATATCCATTTCAGCACAAAAATATATTTCTACCAGCAACTCAGGGTCCTGACGTGAAAAATATATTTTGGAGGGGTGTGACACACCAAAAATATATTTTGTGTGACATTGGTGGTAGTGTTCGAAAGTCTGGTTAGGTCTGGTTATTGGGTGCCCAGGGGCTCAAACCGAGACTGAGACCGGTTAGCCTTTGTTCCCAAACCCAAAATAACCTAACTGGACTGAAAATAACCGACCAAAACCAGTTAGTTGCAGTTATAACCAGTTAGGACCGAAAAAATAAATAATTGTTAAATTGGGCGAAATCGTCCATTTATGTCTCAGTAAATGTTGTTGTGCTATATATTAGCTTTAAAACGAACCAAAGAACGCTTAATTTGGTGAAGAATTGACATATTTATGAAAATAATCTTGAAACTCTACTATTTTGGCTGATATTTTTGAGATTTGATGATAACTTAGTCAAATTTTGAGCGTTTTTCACGTTCTTAGGTGCGTTTTGAAGGGGTATATTAGGGTCGGTTATAACCGGTCCTTTAACCGTTATTTAACCGCAAAATAACCGGTCATTTTATTTTCGAAATGGACTAACCCTAACTGCAGTTAGGTTAGTGTTGCAGTTAGGTCTGGTCCAGTCTCAGTTATTTTCCAGTTAACTAACTTAACTTCCAAACACTAATTGGTGGTGAAAATGTATTTCTGAAAAGTGTAGATTTATAGGCCAAATATATATATAATACAAATATGTGCCCTGACTTTTAGTCAGGTAATATACCTAGAGTTTGCATGACTAATAGTCTGTTATATATGGGTGACTGAAGTGCTGCAACACTACAAATGATTACTAGAGAACCACCCCTGACCAGTACCTCTGCATGCGAAATAGCGTATAACCCTGAAGCAGCATCGAGAAACACATTTCTCACTTGGACTCATGAGAGACAAGAACCATCTGTAAGAAATAACCCTTTGCCAGGGGAATAAGTTGAATCACATATAAGCGAAAATGCAATCCCACCTCAAATTTTTTCACCTTGACCAAATCCATCAAACACTCAACCAGTCACTTTGGCAACTACTAACTCCAACAATCAAGCTGCTGTACCACTCCCCAGACTTTCCCAGAACCAGCCCAACACTCCCCTGATGTACACCACTCGGAACACCAACACAATATGCTCCCCATTATTTGCACCAAGTACCAAACCCATTGAATTTTGGGTTACCAAACAGACATGCAGGAGTTTTCCAACCTTCTCTGGGCATGCATAATAATATGCTGCAACCAAACTTTCCAGGAGAATAATCCCCCCCTCCAACAAACTATCCCTTAGGTCCTCTGGGAGAAAATCCAGACCCCCCAGGAAATGATCCCCCTGGCCCCCCAAGAAATGGTTCCCCTGGCCCCCCAAGAAATGGTCCCTCTGAACCCCCAGAAAATGGCCCTCCTAGACCTGGAAAGCTGCCTGGTGGCGTACACAGGGTATGTTATGAATGCACAATGATGCTAGTATTCTTAGTGGAGTTTCAGGGTATGCACATAAGCAGGCCATGATCTCTCTGTGCTTGGTTACCCAATGTGCTTATTACTGGCTGCCACAGGTGAAGAGCAAAGACATTAGGTCATCATGGGCAGCCAAATATGTGGATTTTGATGACCCTTCTTGTTCTTGTTCTCATATAGGCCAACATGATACAGGTACTGAAGGTGATCTGGATTTGGATAGTGATGAGGAGGGGGATCATTCTGAAATTGGTGATGAGGAGGATTTTTTGGATGTAGATAATGATGAGTAGATATAAAGGAGGTTTAATTATTTAAAATATGATTACATCTATCTAAAGATTGAAGATGCATAAGATAAATTAAATATCTGTCCAGGAGGAATGAAATACCCCATAAGAGGAATGAAAAAAGCAAAGGGCAAGGAAGGGAAAGGAATGAAAAATGCACAGGGCAAGGAATGAAAAATTCCCTGGGCAAGGAATGAAAAATATGGAGGGGAGGAATGAAAAATGTACACAGGGCAAGGAATGAAATACCCCCCTAAGGGAACAAAAAAGCAAAGGGTAAGGAATGAAATACATCCCCAAGCAACAATGAAATTCCTAGGCATTTTTCATATCATATTTCACTTGGGGGGATTGAAAAAGTGTGCAGGCAACTGCCCAGGTTTTATCATAAAAGTGGTAGGTACCACTCTGTAAAGCCAGAAATCTCTGGCTTTAAAGGACTTTAGACTTTCACTTGAGACAGAGCCCAAATTGTGAACAGGACAAAGGTACCTCCATACTCACATTTGCAGAATAGTGAAGCCAATGTGCATCCTAAAAACATCAATTCTCAAAATGACACAATAAAGAACAATAAGAGCATTAACCACTAGAGGTTGACTCGGCCGTCAACACACACCTCGCTTTGGATTTTTACTCTTATCTGAACTTTTTATTTTTATTGTTGAGAGCTCAATTGTAATGGTACTATCAGTGACCAGAAGTTTGATATGATTCAGGAGTTCGAAATCCTTGACTCCCTCTCTCAATATTGACACAGGCTTTCTGGGATTTTTTTCTGGACTAATTATGACTCTCACCAATACGACTATCAACTTTTTTTGTGCAACAATTGCGTCTGACGAGCCCAGGATTTTAAAAGGTGGTTTCTGCCCATCAAAATGTGTGGTGTATACAAATGTTCTCTGAGATCTAGTCCAATCCTTTGCATTAGGCTTTCTACAAACTTACAGGCATATACCAGTATAAGAGGCGACTTCAAATATGAAAAATCAAGCAGAAATATGAAGAACTTCACTTACAGTTCAACGAATTTTGATTTTTTGTCCACTCCGCATGACAAGCGTGATTTTGGGCTGCAGCATTCACCCTTGATCCACCCTGGATCCACACTATTGTTGATGTGACTTTGACGTGATGTCCATTTCAATCTCCTGAAACAATCAACTTCGACAACCGGTAAGCCTCTGTCAGCTTCCACATCTGTACAATAATAATAAAAATAATATGTTCATGCTCATGAGATATGTATACACAACTGGACAAGATTTGAAAGCCCAAAGTGTAGCGGTTGTGGTAGAATTTAGCCAAAGGTCAAATTGTTTCAAACTCCTGGTCACTGATAGTATGGGCATTCATATTTTACTTGTTCAGGTCCAAACTTGAAGGAGCCCGCAGCAGTGTGCCATGTTTGCAAGGCACTAGCCAAGCAAATTGTGTTTACATTCCCAGTAATAGTATTACCATACAGTCGTCAGTTAGATAGACCTGGAATATTTATCCACCAACTGACACCTGCCTATCCTATGCATCCACCTCACAATGTGTTGGTGGGAGCTGCCATGATGCAGCTTGTCGCGAACGGTTGGTAGAGGACTTCAGAGGAGGCCTGGCGCTGATCTGTAGAAGCCTGTAGTGTTTAAAAGTCCGGTCCGGTCCATTTTTTTGGTGCTGAGGGCTCTGGACCGTAACCGTAACCGGTCTGCCTTTTCCCAGAAGCTAAAAAGAGCGGACCGGACTGCAAAAAGACTGCAGACCGTGGTTTTACAACAAAGAAAGAAACAAAATGGCCAGCTGTGGGATTGTTAGTGTGCCATATTTGCAAAAGAGTGCATTATTTGACTCAATCATGAAAATTAAGACCTCCAGGAAGTTCATGGCATGCCATGTTTGGTATGTATTGCTTACAAATATGAGCATGGGAGACCTAGCTAAAGCGAGGTGACATCTAATTTACATATTTAAACAATTTCTTCAGGAAATAGTCTTGTGGTAGCCATGGCAACTCCACTGAGCTGAAGAATATGTTAAAGAATAAACCAATGGAAATGGCCAGTCAGTATGGCTGATGTTCTTATTGTTCATCAGTTTGAGATGTTGATAATCAATGTTTCATCAGCTTTATTATTTTACAAGTGTCAATTATGGAGGTACCTTTGCCTGGGTTGCAAATCTGTCTCAAGTGTTTGCTTTGCAGCAACACTAGTCCCAGACACAGCACCAGGCTGGACCTTGGATAAGGACTGTCATGTGACACAGTGTTGATAACCGGGCCGGTTATCCGTTATCTTGCTATCTTATAATATTACATACCTCTAATTCTCCTTTATCACTTGTCCGCCCACCATGCCCAATAAACCCCTCTCATCCCTCACAGCCGCACGATACGGCAAGACCAAAGTGCGCGTCTTCCGTATCGTAAGACAAGACAAATGGCACCATATCGTTGAATACAACGTCGATGTGTTGTTGGAGGGCGACATCGAATCTAGGTCTGCCACCTCTTCCTCACCGCACTGGACGACTAACTGAATATGGTTGCAAGCTATACCGAAGCTGATAACTCTGTCGTCGTGGCCACTGATTCCAGCGAGTCTTTATCTCGTTAAGACATGTCACTCTCTGAGCACTGACGGGTCGTCATGATTGTAGTTAAGAACATAACATATTGTGCGTCCCTCCAACCAACCCACCATACCCGTTGATCTTCTAACCAGCCTCCCCAAATAGACCTAGCGAAGGTCTCACCGCACATCCTCAACCCTGAGAAATTCGCGCTCCACTTGGGAACGTTCTTCGTCTCCAAATACGCACACGTCCACAAGGCGTTCGTGGCCATCGAGCAGCTCCGATGGGCTAGGATACCCGTTGAGGCGGGGAAAGAACACCCACATGCGTTTTACCGAGATGGCGATGACAAGCGCGTTGTCAAGGTCGAGGTCGATGCGTCGAAGGGGAAAGATAAGTTAGTGGGGAGGGTTGGTGCTGGGATTAGTGATTTGTTAGGTGGGCTCCGGGCTCTGCTTTCCTGCTTTTAGATGGTTCACCTTACATACTCATTTCCGATGATCAGTCCTGAAATCCACCGGATCCAAATTCGAAGGCTTTATCCGGGACGAATACACAACCCTTGTCGAGGTGGACGACCGCATTTTCTCTACTTCTGTGGATCTGGAGTATACGTTCTCCGAGATCCCGTTGAAGGCGCCCGGGGATGCGGAGAAGCTGCAGTTTGCGGTTCCTGAAGGGGTTGAGGATGGAAGTGTGTGGGATGAGGAGGTGCCGGAGAGAGCTAGGAGGGCAACGTTGGAGGTTTTTGCGGAGGATGAGAGTGCCAGTGTTCAGGTGAGTGGTGTTTGGGAAATAGCCTTTGGGCGTTTAATTGTCGGGTTTTTCGGAATGGGATCGACAACGTTTCCGGTTCTTCCGTCGTGTTCTCATCTCCGGTTCTGTCGATCTTCTGTCGTTCTCGTAATACTGATTCACCTCTGTGTTTACCTTCTCTGCGCCTATAATCCCATTTGTCTTCCATTTCGTCTCTCGTTCTGTCGTCCTAAGCTCATCACTAATCACTTTCGTCAGGCAACCCTCTACAAGATGGCTCAGAGGATTATCGCAGAGAACGCTCATATTCAAACCGTGACGTATACCCTCCCGAACAAGCACTACATACCCGTAGATATGAAGTACATCGGGGTAGACAATCTGACTCCGTTGAGTGTTCTCCCGTTTCTTTTGTCCTTGTTTTCTTGTGTTCTACGTATTACCGTCCTTTTTCTTCTCATCGTCATGGATGACTTTGAATATGCGCGTTGCGCCAGACGTTATCGTGCTTCGACCTCATTTTCCGTTAACGCCGATCTGCTCATGACGACGCTATGTCGTCGAATTTTCCGTTCTGATTTCCTTTCGCGTCCTTTTCTTTTTATAGTCAAATTATTTCCTTTGTTGGCCACTTTTGTAGATGCGTGCATGCTTCTTTTTCTTCTTTGTTGTTTTCCATGTTCCATCTCTTTTCTTTTGACTTTCTCGGTTCCGGCTGAGTCTTCTCTGGCATAAACTCAATGGGAGATGAGTGATTAACGTCATGTCATAACTCTGTTTTACTCTGGGCGGCGCCTTCCTGTCTCCGCTGAGTGCTACCCAGACTCATACCGTTCTGTGGGGCTTGATTTACCTTGCCTTCTCCTCATGCTGAGGGAAAGGAAGCTCTACACGTGTCGGTATCGCAGCAGGCAGCTGTTTTTCTCATCAGTTGGTCATATCCATCACATCACGAAGAAGTGTTGGCTTTCCTGACATCTGCCTTCCGTGATGAGAGCTTTGAAACTCAGCCAATTCAGGCAGGCAGCGTTAAACCAAGATGTTTTTCTTGTATGCTGCAACATACCTGGTGCCTATGCTTCATTATTCATTTTCCTTGCTCGGCTCCCAATCCGTTCCTATCGGATCTTGTTTCGGTTCGTGAAAGACCCCGAAGGAATGATCTTTTTTTGTTTCTTCGCTTCCCTCTTTTTTATATTATCTTTCATGATTTGGGCGGCGAGTTATCTGTTGTGCGTTATAGGCGACATATATGGGGCGGAAAGCTAATGTCTGCGTGTCTGTGCACAGGTCGAAAGCGGAAGTTTTTACGCCGGTTGCTGCACCCAGGTGCGTTCACCCTGTTTTTGAATGAAGAGCGACTTTCAAACCCCATTTCTGGGATACTGACGTCATTCGATCGTTTAGTGGGTTGATCTCCGCCACCATCTCTCGCAAACAGGAGTAAAGAGGGTACGTCAAGCTGGAAAATTGAATCTGGGAGTTGTAGGAGGAGGTCTGCGTCGTCGGTGGCCGATACCTACAAAGGCTTGAAACGATGTTTTAGTTGGAGGGTACAGATGAAATAGCAGTGCGTTCTGATTTAAGAACGAATGGAAGAGATGAAAGGGTGTTGTCAAGGGTCGTGGGAGAGTGACGTCGGTAAAGCAAAAGGGATTTTTTAGGTATGTAAGAGTTAAATAACTGCAACGTCGTCATTCTTTCTTCTTCTCAACGCTACTATGGCTGGAGACCACAAATGTCCCGTTTGCCAGGCCACGTTTACCCGTCCACAACATGTTGCTCGCCACATGCGCTCCCGTAAGTCTCAGCTTCGCGTCCTTTCCCTTTTTGGAGCACAACGCTCCACAGAACACTCACGATCTTTTCCATGTACTTAGATACCGGCGACAGGCCTTATAGATGTCAATTTTGTGGGGATCAATTCGCGAGAAGGTTGGCTCACTCCATCCCAACCATCTCTTCCATTCCCTGCTAACTTCATTCTGGTAGTGATCTGCTCTCGCGACATATAAACAAATGCCACTCCAACGAAAAACCACTGGTCAACACAGGCTCACGGCGAAAGGGCTCCACGTCCGCCTCTCGAGCGACAACATCCAAGCAAGCATGTGACCAGTGCGTCCAATCAAGTCTTCCCTGCGATGGTTGCAATCCCTGTGGTGAGCCGCATACATTTCAGATTCATATCAGATCTGTCGTCCCCTTCCTGAACCGCCTCACTTCTCTACAGGGAAGTGCGTCCAACGTAAATGCCGCTGTACCTTCGTCAAGTTTCACCGACAGACCGCGCCCGTTGGCCCCGGCCACAACCCAAGGCCGACGAATATCCCCTCCTCTGCCGCTTCCTCAGCTCGGGATCCGGTCTATCACCAAGCGATGGATGACTTTGTCCTCGGCCCCGCACCCGCTTCCTCCGTCCCATCCGCCCCAATTGCTGCCGATGCTATGTATTCGCAGTCATTCAACTTCCCATCGCCCTATGCAAATTCCGTGGCTTCAAGCGAGGATTACGCGAGTAAGTACCGCGCACACCAGGCCGAGCCGCTGGGGATGCCCGGAGCCGGTGCTGGCGATGGTCCAACGTTTTACGCAAGTGATCCACCGCCCAGCTCATGGTCGATGGCCTGGAGTCAGCAGCAGCGTCCTGATCAGTTCCAAGGTCCTGATTCTATACATGGTAAATCCCTATAATCTATTTGATCGCGTGTACTGTCTTTGTTGAATTTTCGTTTCGTTTTCTCCTTCTTCCCTCGCGCGTGATATAGATAAGGAATTAGAAGCTGACCTGGCGAACCACTTGATGAGCACGCATCGGCATCATCAACAACCTGGAATGATGCCTGTGGGATACCCGGTGTCATATCAGCAGCTAGTCTCCCCCGACCGACGCGGGTCGGTGGATCTGGCGAGTGGAAGCGATGGGGGGTCGTCGAGCGTCCCTTCGTCCGCGGCATCGTCCAGTTTACATTTACCAGTAGATCAACACCAGAGTCAAATACCATTCAATGTGCGTCCCCTTCGAGGCCAATTTCTCGGAAATTCATCCCTTGTAGATGAACAGCCTCACCGAACCCCAGCCCAGCGACTTTCAAGCCGCATTTGGGTCAATGTCGCTTGATGACCCAAACGTCCTCGCGGGGCTATCAACGGACGGCACGCCCTTCTTTTCGGGCACCATGCTGGGCGGACAACACTTCCCCGACACGGACGGGACACCTATGCCCATGAAGCTGGGTAGTGATCAGCCGCACTCGATATCACAACACCAATTGGGCAGAAGCAGCGGCGCAGTGCCCACCCCCTCGAGGGAATCGGATACCCGAGAACTTCGGGAGTTCTGGAAGGCATATATGCGCACCCCGCTTACCGGTCCTGGGCTCGATGCTGCCAATACTGAAGGAGGAGGAGGAGGAAGCAGTGTTCCTGCGCACACACCTATCAGTTACCGTCGACCTAGGGTTGCGTCGCTACCGAATAACAAGACGCCCGTGGTGGAGAAGGATCGGTTCCATGGACATCAACATCACTCCCAACACCCACAACAGCAGGGACAGAATACGTCGAACCAATCCTCTCTACGGACGACGCTGCGCCAGCAGGGGCTTGTTCAGCCTCCAACACATGCAGCAGTCGCGGAGGACCTGCGCTCATACGAAGCAGCTGTGATGGCACTCAAAGCGCCTATGACTTTGAACCTCCAGCCTAGGTGTTTGCACCGTCGTGCAGCGGAGGGTGGGAGTGCGGGGAGTAGCCCTGTCGCTGGGTGGGGAAGATTCAGCAATGCTGGTCATCTTGCTGGGGGAGACGGTGCTGGTCAGTCCAATTTGCAAGGTGGAGACGATCGGTTGGCGGGTGCTTTTGGCAGGCACCAGCACCAGCAATCATTGAGTGTGTACGACGCGAGCAGTAATAGCGCCAGCCCGGCGTCGCACAGGTCGCCTTCTGCTGATGTGGAGAGTGGTTCGGATGTGGATACAAGTCAAGGAGGACCCGGAGTGCGACCATCTTTTAAGCGCGTCGCTTCACATACCCTAGAACCGGATACCGCGAAGGTGCAGAGAATGTACAGTGGTGGTGGTAGTGGTGTATTGGAGGAGGGTCATGGGGAGACGAAGTTCAATCCTAGTACTTCAAGTTCTTCGACACGCGTATGGCTGGAGCCCGGTTCGTCATCGCCCACCAAAACTTCAAGTTGGCGCGAGCCTTCCCCCAATTGGCGTGATCACGCCCCCGTCCCATCCTCCTCCGCCTCCTCCTCCAAGAACGTTAGCATGGATAGGAATAAACCAACGACAACGATGTCAATCATGAACGTCAAACCCCCGCCTAATATCAACCTGCTGATGACGAGTCACCCTGATCGAGTAGTTGCGGCCAGTTTAGCGGACCGCAGGCGGATGAGGAGGATGAGCGCTCCTGTTCCTCGAGGATTTGCTGCTGATGGTGTTGGAGGCGGTGATGGTGGATATTGAACTTTGGTTTGTTTGTTTTGCGCCTCCCCTTTCGCAAGTTTCTCCCACCAACTGTCCTTCGTACCTTGCCTCGAGTTTTCCCGATTCTCTGATTTTCACATCTTCTACTTTTTACTTTACCTTCCATGAACTATGTTTTTGGAATTGACAAGAATTTTAATTAATACCTCTTAGGCTTCACTTCTGAATTTCATGCAGCTCTTATATTTGAGTTCTCTGCGACTCGCCTCTGTATGTACATTGGCAGTTTGCCATGTTGCAGCTGTTATTGGTATAGAGTACTACCCCAGCTCTTGTATCGATATATATGTTTCCAATTTTTGCGAGTGCTGTTGGTGGAGTGTAGTACTTACGTTTTTTCGATGGTAAGTACGTTTCTTTTGCAGGTGATGGGAAACAATACGGTACTGTTTCTAAAAATAACACATTGTCCTTCAGGCACTTTCTTTGGTTCATTGACGTTTTGGTATATACCGAGAGCTGCACGTACCGCGGGTGTTACTGCAGACACTGACATAATCCTAAGACATAGTCAGCTATGCATTCCATGACTCATTTTTTCCTGTATGACTCTCATGACTCCTTTCTCATCATACAACTTCCCTTGCCTCATTTAATCATACAATCTTACATCATATGACTTCCTCTGACTCTTATTTACTTAAAACCGTAGCAGCATGCACAGCCAGTTGAGGCCTTAAATACTCGCATTGCTTGGGTTCTGCAAGTCAAATCCTTGACCTCTAAGAAACCCTTAGAGCCTCTTTGCAAACATTCTCAAAAGACTACAGACCTATAGCTTTAACATTCAAATATTTGCCAACACAAAGTAGACATCTCAAGGCAAAAAATTCACCACCCTCCCACATCACTAAATAGTCCCTATTTGCACTTTCATTATGCCCAACTTCAGTACCAATGGAGAGGTTCAAAAAGCCAGACTCGTCATTGATTTTAATGGGACTCAAGAAAAATTCAAAACATGGTTCAGAACTCAGAACTTGTACATCAGCGCCCATCCTGACATCTTCAAAAAAGACAAAGCCAAAATCAATTTGGCTTTGACTTACATGACCAGAGGGCTTGCTGATGATTGGGCTGAGCGATACACAATCACTCATACAAACACCAATGGTGAAATTGAATTTGGCACCTGGAAGGACTTCATTGAAAACCTTGAAGAATTTTTTGATGCAAAAAGAGCTAGAGAGGATGCTCTGGCTCATGTTACTCATGAAAAGGGACAGCTGGAAGCATATATGCTGAGGTTCAACATGCTTGCCATTTGAGCAGGATTTCAACTTGAGGATGGAGGGAGCTTGGCATGCAGTCAATTGCTTGGAATTTTTTTTGCCCAAATGGATGACAGCTTGTGTCATATGATCAGAAAAAAAGTGAGCTTGAATATCAACACATTGAATGAGGCACAAGATGCTTCTCGGAAATTTGATGCTGTTGGTCAAAAAAGTCCTCTTGGTGATTTCCCATTTTATAAATGATTCAAGAAGGTTACATTGGGCACATGAAACTCTATGCAAGAGTATGGAGTATAGATTATCAACAGATCAAAGTAGTATCCTCCTTGAGCCTTCCCTTACAGACCTAGATATTTTGGTGTAGTGGCAATGGATATTTTATGGACCATACCAGACTAGCACTCTAACTGCTACTTCAAATTCTAGCCAGATAATCCAACCAAATATTTTCTACTTGATCTCAATTTTGCAATGAATTTTGAAAATAGCATAGCTGTGTTGATGATGACCAGGTTGATAAAACAATGAAGATTTTTTGAAGGTTGTAAACAAAGATGTTATTCTCATAGATTTAAGTCATATTGAGGGTAAAAAATAAATTACAGCACTACAATGAGAGCTTTGAAATACATATGAAAATGGACCTTTTTATTGAGTGGATATGGGCATCAATAGTAGTCAAAAAGAATGAGGGATGTTGCAACATTTTTTTGAATTATGAGCCTTTCATATTTTTACTTTTAAGATGATAATGACACTGTTCCTGTTATTTTGAAAAGTTTCTCCAGCTGCAGGAGGGTTGAGAGGTTGTTGCCTTGATCAAACTTGCATTTATGGGGCAATATGGCACATTTTTTATCTCATGTTGTGTTGTTGTATCACCCTGTAACCTTATGGTCTTCAATTAATCAAAGCCCCTTTGAATAGAATTGCTGATTAATCCAACAGCCTGTTTAATCAAAGATGTCAAGTGTATTTTAAGTTCCTTTAAATGATGTTTCAGTCAGTTTCACCTGCCGTTCCAATCAGGGTAAAACTATTCAGAAACCCCCCTTTCTAGTAGAAACCCCCCTTTCTGGCATAACCTTATCCAGAAACCCTGTGTAGTCAGACAAGCTCTCCCCAAAAATTTGATGGGTTCGCCAGCATCATGTGATGTCACACTACAAGTTTGGCCGCCCAGCACACCAGTGCTCGTAGAAGATCGTTTCTGACCCTGCGCGAAGCCCTCTAATGCACCTGTTAGATGCTGCATACGTGGCCTTCCCCTGGGATTCAATGTAATAGGGTCATGAACAGGTGCGCACTCTTGAAATTTCACAAGGAAGGAAGGCACTCAACATTGCACACTCCTTCAATCCAGCAATTCCATAAAGACATCACAAAAAGGGGGCAAGACATCATATTTCACATGTTTCCCAGTAGGGTACGTGGCGTATTAGCCGCTCCGTAACCTCTAACGATTTATGGATAACCAGATATTGTACATGCCACTCTGACTTGAAAAGGGACACGCCGCTCAGCGAACTTCAAGAAACAATTCAATCAATGGAGAATTCCTCTTGTCCGCTCTCCTTATCAAATCTGACCAGGAAGACGGATATGACGGTGTATCCAAACCCTCTGGGTATGCACACACACCCTACCCCCGATCCAATCCTCTGAGGCATTGGATATTTGAAAAGATAATGATGAGGTGAATGTTAACGACACGAAATACGTGAAACACCCTTCCCTCATCTACGACAACCCCAGAATTCGGAAGATAAGTTAGGTGATATTGAAGCAGGTCAAGGAGATGGTGCTTTTCGTTGTGTGTGATTTTTTACTTTCATTTCTAACTTGATAATTTTACAAATTCCCAACTTGAACTTGAACTTTTAGGAACAAGTGGAAGTGTGGATTATACTAATGATGCCCAAGTACGTCATTCCCTTTTTTTCCGAGGGAGATTTCAGATTTTTATTTTTCTTTCACTTTAGGATTGAAAAGTATGTCGTATTAAGTCTAAGAAAGTACATATACGTCCTCTCATCCATTTTGAATGCCTCGCATTTTCGGATGAATAGTTCCAGGTCTTTTATTCGCGCAGTGAACAGTTCAGGCTCGTTGGAACCCTGGGCTCAAGCAAGGTACGAAGCGACAATGGTCAATAGTCCGCCTATGCATGTAAATCAGACACATATACGCAGTTTGCTTTACACACAAAGAAAAATGAAATAAACATACTCAGTCACAATCGCCGTCTGAGTTGTGGATTTGTGCTCCAAATCAGTTCAAACAACCGCTGTATCGAAAGGAAGGACTAAAGAGCACCTGCCACCCACTAGTAACAGCCGCCAATCACAGCAAATGACATGTGACTATGGTCATTGACTAATAATCGGCGACCATCACTGCTCGGCGGCGCTCACTGAGAACTCAAACTGACCATATGCCAGGGGTTTCTCAAACCATCCTCGGAAACCCCGGGTTTCTACCAGAAAGGGGGGTTTCTGAATAGTTTCTCCCTTTCAATCATGTTTACTCTGTGCTTTCTTCAATCATGATTCATGGATTGTTATTTACTGTCTGCTTTTGAGCTACCATACACAAGAAAGTTTTGATTAAACAAACTGTTTGATTAATCAAGAACCATGGAGTTTTCTGCATGCCATCCTGCAGGCTGTATACAACCATGATGAATTTGTGGAGGACTTTACACTCCCCCACAGATTCCATCTGGACTCCAGGTGGACTCCAGGTGGATTTCCGGAGTCCATGTGGAGTGTAGACAAATTTTCTTTGGTGACAACCCAGCCAAATTTTTTTCTAGAATCCATGTGGAGTCCACTTGGACTCCAGCTGCTCCATCTGGACAACATGGACTCCACCTTGGAACACAGAGAAATATTATTTCACCCAGCCAGACTCCACATGAAGTCCAGCCATTGTTATTATATAATATTATAAAAAAAGTGCAACATCAAGGAATTGAACCCATGACCTCACGAGCAGAGGCAAATTATCCTACATCAATGCTCAACCATTTGTACCACAGCAGCCTTGTTCTAAGTATGTATTTTATGTTATACATACCAACCACGTGAACGCTTTCCTAGAAAGGAGTTGGCAAACTCCGATGCTCAATTTGGCATCATCAACAAGCTACAACCTTTCTCTTCCCACCACCACGACCATCGACAATGCCGCCGTGTCACCACTGCCGTTACCGCCACGGCCCACCACCACGATGCGACGTCACCGGCCACAGCAAACGAACGAACACCAGCTGCACACACCAACACCAGGTCACCAATCCCAGCACACAGACGAGCCCCAGACGGCTCAACCCCACATCGCAGTGATGACGTGGCACGTCAACAGTACACACCAGACGTGCCATGACATTCGACGGTGGTGACGCACACCGTCGTCGCCGTCCACAGCAGCCACCACCACCATGACAACAGACGATGATTGCTGGGGCGTGAGGGAGGATCGAGGGCCACCAAAAGGTGAGTCACCTCGACATCCAACTAACAACACCCCACCCACCTGCCGTCACCCACCACCATTTCTCTCGAATGACGATGGCCGCCCACTACCACCTCCCTCAAACAGCAATGAATGCCCACCACCCCTCACAAACGGATGAGCGCCCAACACCACCACTATCACCGTCCTCCTCCACACCCCTCCCCTTACCCACAGACGACTACGACCGCCCATGAACGATGACCGCCCATGGACACCGACAACCCTCCCCTCCATCCCCACTCATGGCCAACAACCCCCCCCCTCATGGACAACGAGGACCCCGTGCTCACGGACAACGACCCCACCCACCCATGAATGGCGACCGCCCATGGATGACACGACCACCCACTTACATGACGACCCCCCACTCACAAACGATGACCGCCGCACCCCCCCTTCCCCCCTCACTGACACTGACGACCCCACTCACCCACGAACAGCGATCACCCACAGATGACACAACCCCCCACTTATGGAAAACGATGACCCCCCTCTCGTGGATGATACCCATCACAACGTGAAGATGATCGCCTATGACGTGACGCGACGATCATCGTATTACTTAATTTGTATATACTTTTTGTGTGTAAGTAGTCCTTACATTTAAATCTTATAGGGTCAAAGATCAGTGTTATGGATTTTGTACAGATTTGTAGGTTGAGGTCTTTTTCAGATGGAGTCCATCTGGACTCCACAAGGACTTATGGAGCCAGGTGGAGTCCATCTGGAATCTGTGGGGGAGGGTAAAGTACTGAATTTGTGCATGCCTATCAATTTTTGGGGGTGAAATAAAATGCAGGATTCCTTCATTGCTCCTGAAGCCTCTGTCTTCCTTCCCACTGTTCCAACCTGCACACACTCTTGAACACCAAACCTCATCTTGCTTGCCAGACTGTTCTTGATGGCTGGCATTGTTTGTACCACTGTTGCATTGGTGGTCCCAACTGTGGTTCAACAGATAGAATATTTGGATTGAGTAATCCTCACTGGTGATAAGACTCAGTTTGTAAACCATCTTATGGCTTGTACATTGTTACTTTATCCCTCCAAAGCACCTTACTTATTCAAATTATTTAGACATTGACCCTTGTACCCATTTAAGCAATGTTTACTGATGCTCTACTCATCAGATATCTAAATGCATTGGACTTAAAGACTACTTTGATTTGGAAGTGTGTTTCCCATTGAAGTTGGTCCACAGACAAAAGCCCTAGTTCCTTTAACATCAACATGGACATCAACTTGACAAGGGAGAAAATATCACTAAAAGTAGATGTCAAGCTCTAGCCCACTGTCAGACATTGGCATGACTAAATTATTTATTGAATTTTTGTGTGTGTCAGATTTATTAGAGCAAAGCCCCATGCCAGACATTACTGGGCTATAGCAGGCTTGAGGATTTATATTTGCTCTGCTGTTTGAACACCAGAGGTTGCCAACACACCTACATAGTCTACATTGTCAGAAAAAACCTTTTTCCCTTATAATTGTTTCTGATCCTTACCTCCCTTATGAGGGCCTTGCAATTTCCCTGCAAGGTGAAATTTTAATCTTATAAGACAGGTAAGGATAGTAATCAACAAGAAACTATTATAAGGCCAAAAACTTTTTTCCAACAATTTCTTGCCTTGCTTCCTTATACAGTAGACAATCTCACAATGCCTATAATCATAATGCATAAATCTTGCAATGCATGAGAATTTCTGGGGACCAACTTGGTACATGGAGATTTATGCATGAAACATCATATTGAATATTGCATAACAGATTTTGGGATTATGCATTACCAGATCCACAGGCTCCATAGGTATTTACTTGTTCACCTCACTGTACCTGAATTTTTTGGGGTAAAAATCTGCTGTAATATGTCCTGTTTGCCACAAATACACCCTTGAGTATAGTAGGCTTTCAACACAGTTGCCAATGAGAAATTCACAGGGAGCTTTCATTTTGGGCAAGTCATGTGCAGACCCTTGTCAGATTTTCACAACTTTTTGCATGTTTTCACTGGAAGTGTGACAGTTTTGGCAGAAGTCACAAATAGTCACATATCATGACACATCCCATATTGCAAAAATCTCACAATGCATAGAAAAGGTTGGGGACTGGCATTATGCATTGTGAGAATGTCTACTGTATTGACAGTGTTGCACCTTTATCATCAGGTTTTCTTGAAAGGCTCCAGTTGAATAGGCTGACATCATGTGCATCATATCCCAGACAAAGTGACAGAAAGTGTGGCTAATCTCAAAAATGGCCCAGCTCTCCCCCCATCTCACATTCCTTAAAAGGAAATATGATAGGCTGTGAGAGGATATACTATCATATAGTGCATGACGAAGCCACAAAACAAGTGCCAGTTTAGTGTAGTGGTTAATCATTCTCACTTTCTCATGGTTACAAATAGGTTTTGGGTTCAATTCTCCATGCTCCATAGTGCTTGGAAGTCCAGTCCCAAGACCGGAAAAAGACTGAGACTGGACTGGACCAAGACTGCCCAAGACCGGAAATTCGCAGGACCGTCAAAGACCGCAACCGTGGTCCGGTCTTCGGTCTCTCGCGATTTCGGAAATTTAAAGACCGACAAAAGACTGGTCTAACCGGTCTTAACCGGTCTTTAGCAGAACTTGTAACCAAACAAAACTCGTAACCAAATAGAACTCGTA
Organism: Laccaria amethystina LaAM-08-1; assembly: GCA_000827195.1. Classification (NCBI taxonomy): domain Eukaryota; kingdom Fungi; phylum Basidiomycota; class Agaricomycetes; order Agaricales; family Hydnangiaceae; genus Laccaria; species Laccaria amethystina. The sequence goes on from KN838629.1 coordinate 120,536, forward strand.
ACCAAATACAAACACAAACACTCTCTTCCCACCACTACCATCCCCATCACCGCCCACA